>CM067505.1:7526031-7606031 GCA_034509495.1 Acestrorhynchus altus | reverse complement strand
ATCCAGTACTGAGTCTTTAAACATCACAGTACTCCCCCTAGTACTGAGTCTTTAGGCATCACAGTACTCTATCCAGTACTGAGTCTTTAAACATCACAGTACTCCCCCCAGTACTGAGTCTTTAGACACCACAGTACTCCCCCCAGTACTGAGTCTTTAGGCACAACAGTACTCTATCCAGTACTGAGTCTTTAGGCACAACAGTACTCCCCCTAATACTGAGTCTTTAAACATTTCAGTACTGAGTAACCATGTAAGTTTCTCTGGATAAGAGCGTCAGCTAAATGCCATAAAAGTAAATGTGAACCACACGCAAACTGCAAACTAACAGGCAAAACACAACAAACTAACCCAGAGCTAAAACCCAATGTTTTAACTTAGAACTAAACACAAAAACTGTGAGATAACTGTGAAGTAATGCTATCCACAAGGAAAGGCCCCAATTAACTAATGTTCTAACCACAAATGAAATGGTGCAAACCAAGAGTTCACAAATGAACACAACAAACTGCAGCTACGCTGTAAACGTGATCGAACGGTCCTGATGATTGTTTGAGCCTAACAAGATAAGATCATCCTTTATTAGTGCCGCAGTGAGGAAATTCACATATATCAACCAATAAGACAAGTTGCATTGTTGCAAGCTGTTCATAGGTGGACAATCATTGCCATGTCTGGTGACAGTAAGAAACAGCCGTGTCATAACCTCCCTATGCACTGGTGCAGGCATGAAACACAAGCTGTCAGTTTCATCACGGGGAAATAGTAGCAATGTTTCTCCCCCCTGCTCTGGCATCTGTGCCCTGGTCATGCACAGTGTCCGACTTACTTGTTTGACCTCATGGAAAGCTCTCACCCGCAGGGTAGGGGCCTAATTGGGGCAGGGGGGTGTGTGTGTCCCTCCCTCCCTACCCCTTCACTCCCCAGCTATGCGAAACTGAGCTGTGTGCTGCTGTAAACAGTTTTCCCTGCCGCAGGTAATAAATAGCAGCGGCTGTGAGGATTGACGAACGTCCAGCTGGACGTCAAATCGCCTGTAGTTTTTCCATGCCTGTTTCCTAGGGGAGAGTTTTCCTCTGTCATCCAGACAGTCCCGGAAGCATTGCATCTAATTCTGGATTGTATGTTATTTAATCATTTAAATTTCAACTCGCAACCCTTCCAATGCACACTTCTGGAAGATAGTATCCTGTTCAATGGATGATTATTGAACATGAGTAGCCTTTCCTGGAAAAAACAAAAAAAAAACAAAATATTAATTCCATTGACAATATAGTATACATAATATGCACAATATAATGTGCAATGCACAAATTAAATGTTAAATTAAATGTTTTTTTGAGTATGTCATATGTAACATATACAGGGCTTGGACAATGAAACTGAAACACCTGTCATTTTAGTGTGGGAGGTTTCATGGCTAGATTGGAGCAGCCTGGTGGCCAATCTTCATTAATGGCACATTGCACCAGTAAGAGCAGAGTGTGAAGGTTCAATTAGCAGGTCAGAGCACAGTTCTGTTCAAAATATTGCAATGCACACAATATTATGGGTGACATACCAGAGTTCAAAAGAGGATAAATTGTTGGCGCATCTGTGACCAAGACAGCAAGTCTTTGTGATGTATCAAGAGCCACAGTATCCAGGGTAATGTCAGCATCACCAAGAAGGACCAACCACATCCAACAGGATTAACTGTGGACGCAAGAGGAAGCTGTCTGAAA
This sequence comes from Acestrorhynchus altus, assembly GCA_034509495.1. Lineage (NCBI taxonomy): Eukaryota > Metazoa > Chordata > Actinopteri > Characiformes > Acestrorhynchidae > Acestrorhynchus > Acestrorhynchus altus. The sequence goes on along the minus strand of CM067505.1, from coordinate 7,604,307 downwards.
GGGATGTTCAGGTGCTAACCTGGACTGTATTCAACAAATGTCTTTCTCAAGACGAATTTATGCTGTATTGGCTGCAAAAGGAGGCCCTATTACACCATACTAATAAATTATTGTGATCTAAAATCAGTTTCATTGTCCAACCCCTGTACTTTAAGTGTCAAAGTATAAATAAGTATACTCAAATATCTATTATACAAACTTAGAACCAGTAGTTCCCTGTGAAGTGGACTATGCAGGATGTTGAGCAGTTTTAACTAAGGTTCCGAACCACAGTGAGTTTGTTCGAAGGGAAGTTTGAAATGCGTAGGAAGTAGTGAGCACCACTTTATCAATGCATGGGAAGCTGATGGTAAGATCAGCCATCCGGTCTTGGGGGCACCTGGCACTAATCACGAGAAATACAACACGACACCACACTAAACTGTTATACATCCATAAATTCACAGTTATTCTTATATTACGTGCTTTATATTAAATACATATGATAGCATTTAACCACTTGTAGTGTTCTTATCTGATATCGTGTGATTACTGTGTAGGGGATACAAGGGCACTGCTTAAGTAACCTGTGGGATGGCATACAGCTCTGGAGTGCAGTTACCAAGGATGCTATTCTGCCATAATGTAATACAAGATGGCAAAGCTGGGGGGAAGCTATTCACGTTTGGGAAATCAAAATGAAAAAGTACAGCAATGGCAGCATCAGGAGTCTGCCTTAACTTCGTGTAACTGGTCCAAAAGTCACATTCTTCATTGTGTCCTTTATGTTGGAATAGGCGTTAAGTCCATCCACTAGAGGGCCAGTCCAGAGTCAAAAATACTGATGGAAGGTTCATCATGACGTCAGTGATCATCTACAAGATAGAGGCAGCACAAGAACAGGAAACAAGAAAGTCTGCCAGAGTTTATTCTTCGTTGCGTGCATGTGGACAGTGGACGGTGGTTGTGCTTCACTTGATCTATTAGCGACACTAGCCATGGTTTCCAGTGGTACTCCAGTGGTACTCCAGTGGTCCGTATCTGTAAGCTGTCAGAGAGAGCATGCACAAATATTGATGAAATAAATGAAGCGTATGAACAGACAGAAGGCTTCAATCTAATCCATATCTTTGTCCATATTTGATGTTGAGGATAAATGAGCTTTTACAACCACTATTTCGGTTCAGACCAAAGTGAAAATACCATAAGCACCATAAGTCAGCGAATCCCATTTCAGTATAATATAGAGGCCTTTATTATAAACATATAAACATTTAATTATTTTATTCACATGTTGCATTTTGGATAATACATTTACATTAGCAGTCAGTACGATGTTATTTTCCTGTCATTTTCAGGGTTTCTATACCATTTCAACAGCATAGAACTCATATCATATCGTATACGCCGTTAAAATAACATTTGATTACAAGTCCAACCCAAAACTAAACAGAATTATTATTATCCAGTTCAATTGTATATAATATGTATAGCATTTATAAAGTAACGTCTCAAGAAGGTCACATGGCTTAATGACATTTCTAGTCTAACCTAATTAGCTCCTGTCATACTAGGCCAGTTTCCTGGACACGGGCCCTGCGCTATATTTTCCTTTCGGTTGTGAGTACTTATTCATTAAGCTATGTGGGCCACCATTAGGCTTAATCCTTGTCCAGGAAACTGACCCATAATGTTTAACAATATTTGAGATGTTTGCAATGTTCTGACCTGTACCAAACCAGACAAAATCTGACTCATTTCTTCTTCATTCTGACTGCACAGCCAAGGGGTGTCTGATTAAACAAACAGCGCATGTCGCTATCACATTCTCGAGGAAAAGACAGATTAGTGTGAGTAACACAGTAGATTTTCAGTGAAAGTAGTTCACTAATGCTGAATAACCCTTTTGAGGTCATCAACAGAAAGTCCATACGGTCTTTGTTTAGTGCTAGTGTTAAGGTAGCAGTGATGATTTTATTCACCGCCTCTTAAGAAGGCAGTAAACATTATTTATACGTTTTAAACACCTTTATTTATAATTTAATGGATTGGACATACAGTTACAGGTAGATGGCTTTAATTAGTATAGTGCCTGTACATTTGTTGAGGGACATTTCCCCCAATTTTGTTCCCCATCACAAAATTCTATAAGTAGTTGGAGGGTGAAGTCTAGGATCTACATGCTCTCAGTTACATGAGGCAAGGCTATTGACTCCAAATATCACTAACACAAAATCCCTGGACAGCAGAACATGAAAACCAACAGTCGGTTTTGTTCCATCAGATTGGACTTGCCTGCAATAGCTAATACTTATGTTATGATGGGAGAGGGAGGGTGATCAAAAACAGTGATGCTCTTTGGGTCTCCTGATCATGGATGACTGTGGGATCACTAGGGTTTGAGCTCATTACCTCCTGGTAATAAGGCCAATGCATAAACGCTTTTACATTAGCATTCAATTGCTGAAGCTTCTAAAAGACATCTAAAGGTGGCCTGGCACCAACATGTTCACAGAAGGCTCTGTGGTCAGTGGACTGAATGCTTAAAGAAATTAGGGAATTTTGAGGTCAGATCTTATTTCTCAAGCCAATCCCAATCAATGAGTTTCCCAGCAAATTATTTCCTGGAGGATGCCACTGTCAGTTCATACTAGATGGGATAGCCCCCATGGCCCTCGTGCCTCGAGTGCAACACTTACTGATTATGGTTTGTCCTTCCTCTGACCACTGTCAGTAGGCACTCAGAAGGTTTGGGTTTAGTTCTTGGGTTTGGTTCTTGTCAAAGGCGCTTGTTGCTCCCACACTCCACGTGCTTACCATCTAACATATCCTGTGTTCTATTTATCAAGAATTATGTTAATGCAGAATCAATGGACACATAAAATAAGATCAATGTTATTCACTGATTAACTAACAAACATTAACTTGTTATTCTTAATGAGTGAATCCAAGTCTGCAATCGCCAGCAGTTCCATGGAGTTTAAGAGGTTAAAGAACCAACCACCAGCTTCTTTTATGGCCTTGCTCCAAAGGATTCTTTCTGGCACCTTTATTAGTAAGAGTGTTCGTCATGTACGTGAAACATAAATGATCCGTAACTGCAGCTCTGTGGCAGATGTTGAATGAGTGTTGTTACATCCAGAAGCTGTTGGAAAAGCCCCACTCATAAGACTGCTATGAGGGGTGATGCATGCACATGCATCTACAAATGATGTGTCAGCACGTTTGAAAGCAGTTAAAATAAACCAATACCACATTTGACCTCTGTTTGCGTCCATATTCCTTCACGGTCCAGCTTGAGTTGGGGGTGAGGGGTCTGACGTCACTGGTTATATTCACCTCCAATGCTGAGTCCCCCAGGGTCTGCCCATCTGTCCATAACGCAAAGTCTGGTTTGTGGGTTAGTGTGCTGGAATGACGTGGGTTGGACTGTGTGCTGACGGGAACCATTGCTGTTCCCCATCACAGCAGCCCTAAAATACTACTGGTTAACTCTTCTAGTGGGAAGAGTTAGCTTGGAATAATGAAAAGGCTAATAGTCCTTTTAATAGTAGCATGCTTCAGAATGATGGAAGAAAAACACCACCTTCGAGAAAGTGTAAGGAGGCCCAAAGAAGGCAGAACAAAAGTAATTACAGATGATTGTTGTCTACCCGTTTTACTTATTTGGTTTTTCACAGGGGAACATAATCAAACATGTTATTTCAGAGAATTTTACAACGTGATTCATGAGCCGGAGTTATAAAACGCAGGCCACATTTAAAAATAAATTGAGAAACGTATAAAGTGCTTAAAGTAGAAACAGTACCAGCAGTATGAGGAGGACTTAACACAGTAATGGCCTTGCTTGTGGAGCTCCCCCCTCTGCTCTTTACATAGCCTTCCTGTCTCCACTCAATGCTCCCTTTGACTGTGGTGCAGTGACGGAATCCCCCAGTCTGTTTCCTGTTGTGTAAGGCTGTTGCCTGGTGACTATGGCAGGCTTCTAATAGGGAGGGGCTTCTGGAGAAACAAGAGCACCCTCAGGCCAAGTGAGCAAACCGTGGGCCTCAGCACGCCGCTCCATCCGCCATGGGGCCCAGACACAACAGTGACTAAGAACGCCACAACACTGAGTACTGAGCAACTGTTAAGAGATGAAAATTGCTCTTCCAAGTTTGGCAGAGGCTATTTTAAAACAAAACGTTACAACATCCCAACCAGAATTACTCACACAGCAAGTTTGCACTGTGTAGAGACCAGTAATTACAATCAAACAAGGTAACATTGGTGATATGAAAGTGTAAAATGAAGTATTTGGAGAACATATTTAGTTTCTCAGGAAACCATTCACACAAGACGATTGGACGAGAAGCATTCGAACCACGCTGTTATCATGAGATAACATCACAGACACTGTATCACTCCACTGAACTGTCCATAATATCGGCAGCTCATTTAGTAATGTGAATACAAATGATCAAAATAGAATTAAGTTGGTTAAGACAATGGGACAGGGCTGGAGGTGCAGCCACCAGTTTCTTGTCTGCCCAGCCTGTGTCACTTAGGAGGACCATCCCAGTGAATGTAAAAACTCAGCCCCCAGTATACAGACACAGAGACAGAGACTCAGTTAGACCAGAGAAAACGGGATCTGGTCATGGCTCGTTGCAGCTCAGGGAAGTGTTCCCTTCATGTTTATGCTTTAGGGATTATCTGCTTATGGACCAATCCATTGTCCTGTGTGTATTTGACTTGTGAGTTTGACCAGTCATTACTCGGTACAAGGTGGAGAAGCAGCTGCCAACAGAGTGAGTTTGTTATCCTGATGCAGCAACAAGCTGCCAGTTAAGCAATAATAATCTGGTGGAACGAAGTGCTATTTTAAATGCAATGTTCACTGCTCAGTTGATTAATTTCTTACTTTATTAATTTTCTGAACAGTTGTATAAAAAGCAATAGAACACTTGAGGTCATGTGTTATTGTAAATAAGCGTACAGAAGTGATGAAATACCAAATACCGATTCATCTCAGCCACGATGTTATTTAATGAAAACACACTCCCTCTTGTGTTCTATTGCTTTATTAAATCATCCGTTTTAGACAAAGTCATTTTCAAGCACTTGCAGGGCCCACTGTAGCACAGAGAGCTTTGTGAATGAGTTGAGATTTATTGCTGCAAGTCATTTTATTACCAACATCCAGGTGTAGATTTGATAATGCGGTGCATGAAGCAAATGGTGGGTTAAAAAAAGAAAAACATTTTTTTTTTTTTTTTTTGTAGTACTAAAACAAAATCTGTGAACATAGACCCAACTTCCATAACTCAACAAATGACACATAATGATTCCCACGTGTAGCACCAGATGATAGTGATGCTCCCAAGCCATCATTCAAGCACTAATAATGGTAACTTTCTCAAATTGCACGTAGAAATTACACTGCAGACTCAAATTTGAGAAAAACAGACGAGCAATGTGAAAGTTCCTTATAAAAGGGTAAATCTCCTTTCTGCATCAAAAAAAAAAAAGGTTGCGCTTTCTGTTCCAGACTAAATGTGGAAAGGTTGTTTATTCGATCAGCTTACAGTTTCTCTTATCACTCAACACTGTGTGAGGTTGTGAATTCTATAATGAAAGAGTTGCAGCCATGTGCGTTTACCTTATGATCAGCTAATGATAGATGATGGGTAAAGGCTCAAACATTTCGGCCTGCAGTCATCCCTCTGTCTGTAGCTATTTTTTTAGCCCACAGGAATTCAGCGCCACGTTTATGGTGACTCGGCCCAAAAACTGCCTGCCATATGCAGTCCTACTGTAGCGTCAGAGAGCCAGGTGATGATGAGTCAGATTATAATCAGCCATTGAACCTCAGTTAAAGAACTCCAAATGTCTCACCAAGGTCTTCTAACCAAAGTACGTGGCATCACATAAGAATGAGGTTGAAGTCATACCCATAACAGCCTACAACACAAACATCTACAAACTTCTGTGCTTCGTACACATTTTAGAAACTCCACTGACCATGAGAGAACACGTTGTTGTTCTATAATTACAGACTGTAGTCCGTCTGTTTCTCTGCATAGTTTTTCACCCTGTTTCACAATACACAGGACCCCACAGGACCACCACAGACCACACTGGCATGGTGATGGTGTGTTAGTGTGTGCTGTATCGGTATGAGTGGATCAGACACAGCAGTGCAGCTGGAGTGTTTAAACCCATCAGTGTAGAATAATCTGCAAATCAGAAATGTCCAGCCTGGTGCTGGTGTGCTCTGGATCATTATCATTCTGCAGAACCCAAGAACGCTTGAGGTTAAGATCACAAGCTGATGGCCAGGCATTGTCCTTAAAGATTTTCTGGTAGAGAGAAGAATTCATATTTCAATCAATTTCAGCCTGCTGTCCAGGTCCTGAAACAACAAAGCAGCCCCAGACTATCACACTAAAACCACCATGTTTGACTTTTTCCTCGCAGAATGCTGTGTTAGTTTTACGCCAGATGTAACAGGACACACCTTCCGAAAATTTCCACTTTTGTCTTGCCAGCCCACAGCATATTTTCCCAAAAGACGTGGGGATCATCAATATATTTGTTTGCAAACATGAGATTGGCCTTTGTGTTATTTTTGGTCTGCAGTGGTTTTCGCACTTGGAACGCTGCCATGGATACTGTTTTTGCCCGGTCTCTTTCTTATTGTTGAATCATTAGATGTTGTTCTGGGTTTTTTGTGACCTCCCAGATGAATCGTCAATGTGCTCTTGGGGTAATTTAGGTAGGCCAACCACTCCTGGGGAAGGTTCACCACTGTTCCATGTTTTCTTCTTTTGTGGATAATATCTATGACTGGGGTTCACTGGAACCTTGATGCTTCTCATCTGTTGTTGAATTTCTTCAGGGCAGGCCCTATTGTGTTGCTTTTTGAGATCTTTTACCCTACTTTATGTTGTCAGAAAGGTTTTATTTAAGTGATTTCTTGATTCTACAAGTCTGGGAAAAATCAGGTCCGTGGGTGGGTAGTGAAAATGAACTCATCTTTCCAAAAAATGTGGTTAATCACAGTTAATTCAGGGGGGTTGGGAGGCAATTCTTTTTTTTGGGGATAGCTCTGTTTTAAAACAGTTGGTTCAAATCATGCTACTGTGAACAGTATCAGAGAAATAAATGATGCTTTTCTATATGTGACCACAAACCCAACTTCCAGAACTCTACAAATGAGATGGTGAATTGATCGCTAGAAAAAATGGCATCATGTTAATGATTCTTTCACATTCTTTTCAACATTTTGTGAAGGTCAGTTTGTGGGTAAAAAATGCATGGGCAGAGACTGAAGTTCTCAGAGAGTCTTAAACTACTTCTTATGCATTAATGTCAGCAGAAAGAAAAGCCAGGTGTTGCAAATTTCAAAGCTTTATAATTACTCCTCAAAGCTGACTAGCATTCTGAACATTATCACAACCAACAAAGTGAGCAAAGGGTTTCAGGGAGCACTGACATGTAATGTAATTAAGAAATTGAAAGTACATAAGTGATAACTATATTAGAGCGAAAGGATAAGTTTACTGGAGGAAACGACACAATTGAAAGGAGAATCTAGTACCCTTATACGGTTGGGAATGAAGGCATACAGGTTCTGTAAGGCATCCTGCTGCACATTTGCCAACAGATGTTGTAGCTGAACTTGTAGATCCTTCACACTCATAGGTTGCCGAAGCTGGGGTCCCAGTTGGTCCCATAAATACTCAATTGGCGATAAATCTGGTGACTGGACAGGCCAAGAAATTGTTGCAATCTGACAGAGGCATTCCTGGGAAACCCTTGCTGTGTAGTTGAGCATTATCCTCATGATAAACACCAGTTGGAAGTCTTGCCTTGAGAAAAACATGTCTGCAGGATGTGCTGCACATATCGCTGGGCTGTTAGTGTCCCTTATACCACTACTAGGAATGACTGACCACTGTAAGCAACGGCTCCCCAGATCATCACACCAGGAGTAGGGCAGTGCATCGCTCCAGAGCCGGCAGGATTCAAGCACTTGCCACACTTTTATTCTCAAACCTGACACAAACAGAACCTGGATTCCTCCCTAAAGGTGATGCGATTCCAGTCTGTAGAAGTCCAGGTTTCTTGTTCATGAAAGCACTGCAACTGAAAGCTGGTAATTAAAACAACCATCCTGCTCCTCTCAGTCCAAAGACATGCCCCCTTTCAAAGTCCGTCAACTGTGCCAAAACCCAGTGTCTATTCAGACCACACCTGTATTCCTTTTCATATCCATCTGAGACACACCTGAATGGCAAGTTTAGCAGCAATTTTGTCTGGGTATGACATGTTTTTGTCAATGAATGCAAAAGTGGTGTTCAATAGTGGTGGGAAAGGAAGCTTATAGGATTGACATAAAGGCAAACTATACCTTTATTTAACTTCAAAGTTCCTACAGAATGATTTAGTTGACTCCGGAGTGGTGCACTGTTCTACTGTGCAGCAACACCTGCACAAACACAACCTTAGTGGAAGAGTAATGGAAGCGGTTTGGGGGATCTTGGACATTGCTGAAATGTAAACAAACATTTAGGAAACAAGCCCTTTAGATAAACATGTCTGCATTGAGCAAAGTGTTCTGAAAACTACTCCTCCCCACCAGTCAACGAATCACGCTTTGCAACTGTGTTGCGGCCAGTTGGGCTGGACATCGATATGATAAAGGGAAGAATAATTTCAAATAAATGCCAACAAATTCTGGAAGCAAAGACGGACGGCTTCTACAGCAGGATAATGATCTTAAAGTTTAAGAGGCACAAGAGGGGTTTAGCCATGGCCCTAAACATCACAGTCCCCCGAAACATCACATGAAATCTGTGAATAGCACTCAAAAGGTAGTTCAAATAGGAAAGCATGCTCAGGAATATTACATCATCTTCTTTCGGCTGCTTCCTTTAGGGGTCGCCATAGCAGATCATCTGTCTGATCCGCATTATAGTTTTGGCACAAGTTTTGATGCCGGATGCCCTTCCTGACGCAACCCTCACCATTTATCCAGGCTTGGGACCGGCACCAGAAGTACACCCCTGGTTGCTGGTTGCTAAGGAATATTACATGATTGGTGAAAATCCCCCAAAGAAGAACAGAAACTGCTCCGTAGCGCAATGTTTGGGGATGTTATACCCCCCTAGCACATGCCTGGCATTGGGCATGGTGCCAATAGGCTCATGTTTATTTGTTCCAGAGAATCTTATTCTTTTAGCAGTTCTTCTCTACAAGGAATACACAACCTGTTCATGTGCATTTGGACATCTGTGTCAAGAATGGGTGCACATTAAAACAGCTGAATGTATTCCTTAGAAGGGGTGTCCACACACACCCAAGCATGCTGTAGCAAGAAGGTATTCTGTGTCTTCCAGCACAGTGCCCAAGAGCATGGATCAACTCAGCAGCAAGAACAGTTTCTGCCACCTTGTTTGAGGAGGAACAGGAACACTGCTAGAGCCCTTCAAAGTGACCTCCAACGGGCTACTGGTGTGCATTTATCTGAACAAATTATCAAGAACATCCTCATGAGGGTAACATGAAAGCCCAATGCAGCACCATACAGCTCAACTGACATTTGCCAGAGAAGACCAGAATTGGCAGGATTGGCAGAGATGATATCCTCAGATCCATTGTCAGACTTTATGCTGGTGCAGTGGGTTCTGACTTCCTCTTGGTACAGGACAATGCCTGGCCTCATGTGGTCAGTGCATGTAGGCATGCCCTGGATGGTCAAAGCATTGATGCTATTGATTGGCCTTCACATTCCATAGACCTAAATCCAATTGAGAACCTCTGGGACTTTATGTTTCAGTGTACATGTATCCAATGCTACCAATTTGTGCCACAGCCAGTCCATTAGCTCATTGATGCCCTGATCCAGGTCTGGGAGGACAGATCACAATATAGATATAGTACAGGGGTTGGGCAATGAAACTGAAACACCTGTCATTTTAATGTGGGAGGTTTCATGGCTAAATTGGAGCAGCCTGGTGACCAATCTTCACTAATTGCACATTGCACCAGTAAGAGCCGAGTGTGAAGGTTCAATTAGCAGGTAAGAGCACAGTTTTGCTCAAAATATTCCAATGAACACAACATTATGGGGGACATACCAGAGTTCAAAAGAGGGGAAATTGATGGTGCACGTCCTGCTGGCGCATCTGTGACCAAGACAGCAAGTCTTTGTGATGTATAAAGAGCCACGGTATCCAGGGTAATGTCAGCACCACCAAGAAGGACCAACCACATCCAACAGGATTAACTGTGGACGCAAGAGGAAGCTGTCTGAAAGGGATGTTGGGGTGCTAACCCAGTTTGTATTCAGAAAATGTCATTCCCAAGATGAATTGACGGTGTATTGGCTGCAAAAGGGGGCCCTAGTACACCGTATTAATAAATGATTGTGGTCTGAAACCAGGTGTTTCAGTTTCATTGTCCAACCCCTGTATATAATGTACATAAGGCTATACTTATAAGGGAGTAAAATATAACAAGGTTTATGTAAATTATTTCTATAGAAATGTAATCATAGAAGATACATAGCTATGTGTAGTCATATGAAAAAGTTAGGACACACCCTGGAAACCTTAACTAACATTTAATCACATTTTATCTTTGTTTTAAGTACACTGAGAAATGGAGGTGATATAACTAAACATAAGACCAAACAGAAGAAACATTTTCTTATGGGACAAAATATTTTCTCCTTCTGCTGAAATGTTAATTAGATGCACCCTATAATTGTCTACAAGTCTCTGACATTGACTGGAAGAAAGATTTTCCCACTCATTCATTTGGAATTCTTTTAGCTGTTCCAGTGTCAGACTTTGTACAAATGGTTTTACATTTTCCTCAAACCCCCTCTGATACAATAAAGATTCCATAGTGGTTTCTATGATGACCAGATTCTGCTGCAGCAAAGCAACCCCAAGCCATCACTCTTCCACCATCACAGTTGGTATGAGGTTCTTGTACTGGAATGCTGTGCTGGTTTGCACCAAACATGTCTTGTGTCACTGTGCCCAAGTCATTCAATTCTGGATTAATCTGTCCAAAGGTTTAAATAAAAGAGCCTCCTCTCTAAGAATGGCCCGATCATTCACAGCTGATGTGCTATACCTAATTCTAATTTTAGGCATTTTAAGAAGTAATAAATGTGGGGGTGTCAAATTTTTTTCTCACAAGAAAACTGCATTTGTAAAATTGTTTTATTGTATTGTTTTTATGCTATTAATAATATCAACCCATCTCCCAATGTAGTGAAAATAAATTTTTGGGAAGGGGAAAAATGTTTATGAGTGTCCTTTTTTACATAGCTCTAGCTAAGTTTATTTCTTTATATGTATAATTATAAGGGATTGCAATACCCAATATAAGGATTACAAAAATCAGTCAAAACCACACATTTGTATCACCATATGGAGGACACGCCACGATACCCCTGCACCTTAAATTTGATAAACAGTAACAAAAGGACATCTTTTTAATCCACATCTGTAAAATCAAAGCATAATTTGTTTACTGCAAATATGGCCAATCACAAGAGAGGATGGGATGAATGGGTGCGTTCCTAGATTGTCAGAAGCAGTGGACCATCACACTGGCAGAAGGTCCCCATAAAACCACACACATCCTGTTCTGGGAGGTAGACAGAATATGAGCTGGTGTGGGATTGAGATACCGATAACACATTTTCTAAATTTGCTCCAAATGGTAAATTGGACACAATATTACTGCACTAGTTGTAAAATGCCATAAAATGAAGACATGAGGCATGAAATATTTGGCAAAGCTGCAGACACTAAGATGTAAATGATAAGAAAATACTGCCCCCTAGTGGTCAAAGCCAAAAAGCACTTGAAAAAATCATTCTAACATATACATTTACAGTACTCATTTGACCAAGTGTATTGCTCTTTAATGATCATTTCAGTCATATCAATAACATTATCACCAACAATCAAAATCATACTATAAAAAAAAAATAGTGGTTTTATTCTGAAAGCAAATGAAAAGCAGAGGCTTCACTCATTTACCACTGTCAGACTTCATCAAGTTAGTTTCTTCCTTAGTCATTCTGGTGGTTTAAAAGTAGTATAAAAGTGTATGCTCAATACTGGAAATACTCACACACTTCATAAAGACGTGGTGCTTTTTTGTTCCTCACACAGAGAAGGAAAGTTAAACAGTTACTGAAGAACCAAAAACATACTTAAACCATCACTTCACATACAAAAGCAAGAGGACAGTGCTTGGCAAATAAAGGAGTTTGGCATACAAGTTTTCTTTCTTTTTCCATTTAGTATTTCAAAAGTGACACACGCACACACAGAGAGAGAGAGAGAGAGAGAGAGAGAGAGAGAGAGAGAGAGAATGATAAAACTCATTCCTCAAATCTACTGAATGACCACTTCTTGCTGAAAGCAAGGCAATATATTCATTTTGTTAACACAGTTATAGAACATAAATATGAAGTCCAGTGTTTCATAGAAAATCAGTGGTCACTTTGATTGGGTCCGATTGCCCTGGCCAGTAAATTGAATAGCAGTTCAACTTTATGTGGATTGTTGTGATGACACAATGGGAGCCAAAAGGCAAAATTTTGACATCCCTGATCTACTGACATGTTTTTTGATTTTACATTCTGTACATTTTAATTCACTGTTACTTGCTGTATTTTCAGGAAAAATCTAATTTATTTGAGCGGTTTTTTAGATGCAATAAACACTGATAAACAGATATTTATATCTATATCAGGATATAAGATAAGATATGGGCTGAGGTGATATTGTTTATGTATCAATTTAAAATAATGATCTGTTTCAATCTTGCGTTAAACGTTTTTAATCTGCTTCCTTGCTCTGCTATCCCACCTTCTGCTCCCATTTACAAACACATACCAAATAGGGGGGATGTTAAGTTTAAATATAACACAAATTCAGAAAAAGATTTCACGGGGAATCCTAATATTTTCACATTGTATTTGTCATATCGGTATATGATTTGTCCATATCGCCCAGCCCTAATTCTCAAAAACATCAAAAAGTGTCTGAATACATTCAATAGATTATCAAGAGATTCTAAATTAAAAAATAAACTGTAGAAATTAAGTTTGTTTCAATTTTTTTCCCTTCATTTGGAGTGTCCTTCTTACACAATATTGATATAAGTGTTAGAACACCTGCTCATTTAGTTTTTTTTTTCCCCAAAATCATGGGTTTGTATTAGGGTTAGTGTTCCAAATCCCAAAGTAAACTTACTATTTTAAATAACATATCTACAACACATCTACTTAACATATGTAATATATCAACAGCAGATCTTCAAGATGTGCAGATTACAGATATTCTAATAATCATTAAGTATCTGTAAAGGACCACCCAAAACAAAGTGTCATCAAAATTGGACCAAAAATAACTTAAAAAGTTTGCACATTTAATATATTACAACCCCGATTGTTGTGCTCTAAATTAGAAACCTGGTTTGTTAAGTGTGTTTCTGTAGAAGATTGAAACACTTATTTTTAGAGGTGGGTTAATACAGGTCCAGGAATTCAAATTCAGCCCCAGGATTTTGTGACTGCCTCCTGTTCAACTGCGGCAGAGCTGACCAGGGATACATTTTTCCTTTCCGGACCTGGATTTCCCACCTTTCCCACCCTCTATTGTCACTTGTCATTTAAACAGCAGTGTCTGAACATTTGTTCCTTAGTGAGAATTAAGGTAACCAAAACTGTGTTGCGAAGCATATGGCGGATCACCAAGCTGCTCGTGGACGAACAAGGCTGAAGATTGCATTGAACATGTGTTACTCATCAAATGAAACAGTCAAGACATTCTAATTCACTGCTTTGAACCACCACTGATTTTAAACACATGGCTGATGGTCTTGTACGTTGAGGAAAGTCTCTGTAAGAAGGTCCTGTTCCCGGCTCCACAGTACTGGGGAATAATCAAGTTCTGTGGCACTTCTTAGTTTCCTGTACTTTGCAGCTCCATGGAGTGCAAGTCATTCAAAGCTGCCCATACTAAACCGTTTATATGCGCCATACACAGACAAGGATGATAAAAAATACTCAGTAAATGTTTTGAATGCACCATTGCTCCATGTAGGTTCAATAATTCAACTACTTTGTTGATTCAGCATGAAAGAAAACCAAAGGATCGACTATAACTCAAGGAAGTCTTAATCATCGCATCCTGCTCATAAAGGCTTCATATCAACCACTTCGGGAACGTATAAACATTCACTTTGAGAATCCAGCCTGCAAGCCAAACACAAATGCACACTTTTGAATGTAATAAATAAAACTGTATAAAAATCTCCAAACCTTCAATAAAAAGTTCATGAAAAGTAAACATTTACACAGATTAGACGCGAAGTGCACTGAAATAAAGGAAGCGACCAACAAAGGGCCATCTTTCAGTTCAGGAGTTGGTGTGTTTTCCCAATTCCCTCACAGTTCCAACAAGTCCATTCTTGGTCTCTGTTTCTTTTTTGTGCTTAGTCTTTTCAAGTATTCACAGACCTCCGTTTTCTCTCCTGTGATCGCTCATGCTGTCTCGCAAGCCATAGACACAGGAGCAGATGCTGCTGCAGCCAGCAATCCTCCACAGCATGAGCTATACAAGGCATAAGATGTTAATTAGGCACTTATAAAAACATACATAACAGCCCGAAGAACTGCTTACAGAGAGTTCTGAACCTCAAAAGCCATGGACAGAGACAGTACTGCTGAAGTTGTTGCGCAAGTGTCACCTTACGCTGCTATGTATGCTTATAAATGCTTAACGCGTGTTCTTAGCACACGTTCTGATAAGTCGAAGCAGCGTCAGCCACCTCACGAGGACAGTTTGGAGTAGCTGGGTGGGGAGAACTTGCGCTTCAGGTATTTGATGATGTACAGTGGCAGGCAGCTGACCAGTGTGATGGCGCACACCTTCCACAAGAACGTTCTTGTGGTGATGAATGACAGATCTGGTGGAGAACAAGAGAGAGAAGAGAGCATAGTCTGAAACAGAACGAAGGAACTTTGGTCAACACTCGCTGCTGTCAAATGCAAATTTTCTGATGGAACGAAAGAAAGCCAGTTGGTAGTGGTACAATGAGTAGTGATGGTGGAATGCTCTGGAAAATGAGGAACAGGCATCACTGATTCACCACACGGCACAGTCACAGTCTCCGGATCAACAAGCATGTGATTAAGAGGACGCCAGCGAGGATGATGGGGAAGGCACACAAGTGTCTGAAGGAGAGCAGGAGAAATGAATGCAATTACATGTAACCCAGCAATGAAACACCTACCCAGGAAAGCTCCTAAGGACACTCTACCTATGCCTGAGTGAGAGCCAAAGAGTGCAGCAGCCAAGAGAAGGGAGAGAAAGGGTAAGCAGTGAGACAGGCGAAGTGTTCAGCACCACAGGTACACTATATGGACGAAGGTTTTGGGACACGGGGTATTATAAAGAGTTTATCCTGCTTTTGTTGGAGTATCTCTGTACTGTCCAGGGAAAGCTTTCTACTAGCTTTCAGAGCATTGCTGTGAGGATTTAATTGCATTCAGCAACAAGAGCATTACTGGGGTCATCCCTAATCAATCTCACAAGTACTAGAAGGAGCACCATCATTCAACCAATCACAGTTCCACTAATCGTTACAGCCTAATCGTGGGCGGCTTTATACCCCTTAACCCATCTCTAGCAATAGGCATGTCGATAGGTTCACCTGCTCCAGTCCTATTCTATTGGGACTAGACAACCTGTGTGTGCACATTTTCACATGTGTCAGCAACAGGTAGAACTTAAATTAGCTGAATGCATTCATTCCTTAGACAGGGTGTCCACAAACAGTTGGACATATAGTATATGTATAAGGCTAGACTCTCTAGACTCTAGCCTTGTCTATTAGCTAAGGGTATTTTCTGAGTGAACAGCAAAGCACTTTTGTAAGTCGCTCTGGATAAAGGCTACAAAATCCCTACAAAATGGCCTGCAAACATCAATTCAGCAATGATCTTGTTAGCTTAGGAGAAAAGATCACCACTAAAGGTGTCCACTACCATGAGTGTCATTGCAGTGAAGCATCCTGAGCCCATTCATGTGTGATATCAAAACATCCTCCAAGAGCAACTTCTCCCAATATATCCAGGAGCAATTTGGAGATGAACAATGGTTTGTCCAGTATGATGGAGCACCATGTCACAAGGCAAAAGTCATAAGCAAGAGGCTTGGTGAAGAGAACATTGAAATTTTGGGTCCATGGCCAGGAAACTCCCCAAATGTCAACTCCAGAACCTGTAGTTAATTCTCAAAAAAAAGGGTGGATTAACAAAAACACAGAAACTCTCATCAACTCAAGAATGGAAGATTTTGCCCAGATGTTGATATCTAGCAATTCTAGACGTGAATTGCATAAGTCTTAAAGAAAAAAAGGTCGACATTGTAATTATTAAGTCTTTGTTTAAACATGATGTATAATCGTACTTCATTAAACCATATAAATATCTGTGAAAACCAAAATTCTGGCCTCGACTGTACATCACCATGAGGAGCTTGATATTAAATATATAAACACTGAAATTAAATATATAATCAACTGTTTTGTAATGTAGACCTGTATTCAACTGTTTTGTAGTGTAGACCTGTATTCAACTGTTTTGTAGTGTAGTCCTGAAGAGAAAAGAAAAACATATATAAACACTCACCAAGCACTGCATTAAGAACCCCTATACACCTGCTCATTCAAGCAATTATCTCTTCAGCCAATGTGGCAACAGTGCAATGTATACAATCATGCAAATGTGGGCTAGAAAATAATGGCCCATCAGAATGTGCCAAATAGTGTGATTGGGGGGATTCTGTTTGTGGTTTGATATTTGGCTCCAAACCAGCTGGTTTAAGTATTTCTAGAATTGCAGTGGGCAAAGGGTCACCGCAACCGGACAGCTGTAAAAAAATAATTTAAAAAAATTAAAACTTTAAAATTTACAACAATTTACCATCATCTAATGGCTACTTCCAACATGATGATGCACCATGGCATAAAACAAAAGTCATCTCAAACTGGGTTCCTGAACAGTTCTTCAGTGGTCTTCCTTGTCACCAGCTATATACAGTCATTGGGGGTCAGATATGTGCTTTAAGTCCAGTAAATGTAAGGATCTTGATTAATGTTGCAGTGCTGGTTTGCATGAAGATGCCGTTTATTGTAGCTTTTGGAGCTAAATGGAGGCAGTATATTTGAGTCCAAGAGAACTTTTGGACAAGAAACTGAAAGGACTGTTTCCAACATCTTGTGGATTTTAAACCACAAGAATTTTGGGCTGTTTTGACAGCAAAAGAAAGTCCTACCAGCATTATCATAGAGGTTTAATAAAGTGCTCAGTGAGTATAAATATATATATTTATATTTTTGTAACTGTTGTTTTTATAGGCTTAAATAGAAAGAAAAACTGTTTCAGGATTACTTACTGTTCTGTTTCTAACAACTTGAGAGTGTAAAAATGTGGCTGTAATTCATTACTATTATTATGAATTTTTGAAGTCAGAGGACTTTATTCAACACCACACCACATTCTATATACATGTCAAGGAGCTCTTTATAAAAAAACAAAAACAAAACAAAACTGGTAATACTGCTGGCTTTAAAAAACAGATTGTAATAGAATGAAATATATATATATATATATATATATATATATATATATATATATATATATATATATATATAGATTATTTAGACATAGTGGGAATAAAGTGGGGTGAGGCATTCTCTTACCAAAGTACTCATTGAGGAAGGCCAGCGAGGCGAGGTAGCAGCCAAGGCTGAAGAACTCAGCCACCACCATGAGCCAGTGCCAGGTACGTACAGTCAGAGCCACCATCAGCAGCTCGGTAAGAATCAGTGCCGTGAAGGAGATAGCCACCACATGCACAAACTCCTGATCAAAGAGCAGCAGGGCGCCATACATTAAGATGCCCCCTGGTGGACACGTGGAAAGTGTTGAGTATTAGTGACCAACTTACTAGAGAAGAAGATAAGAAACAGCAGGTAGAACCTGATTCCACATTGTGCATTATTGATTACATGTTTAAAGACATATAACCTTGAAAATGCAGTTTAGAATTTCACACCAGGGTTTCACTCATTAAACACATCGCTTTTAAATGTTCATACAACTCCCTATTACCCAACAGTGAGCAAAACTTCCATTCACTCAGATCCACCATGATTTGCATGTAAGACAACATCCGTGCCCTGCTTGCACTCTAACTACTGACCCGTGTGCTCCCTCACTCAATTCTTTTGCCTACTGTATCAGTCTCCATTTTCATTTTAATCATAAATGCTGCCCAGGCTCAGCCTAATGGCCTCTGACTGATCGCATAATTGCTCCTCTTCATACAGAGGAGGCCCAGGACATTCCTCAGAGTTAACCGCTGTATTAAATGAGGCCGTCGCTCGGATTTCCCCTGCTGCTGCTTTTCTCTGCATATTGAGGTTTAATTAAAAAGCAGGAGCTGTCGGGATGTCACGCTCGGACAGGGACACTGATCTTTCCCGCCTGCCGCATGGCCAGGCGGCAGCAGCGGCTGTATCCGTTTACGCGACAGAAAAGAGATGTGTGGCACACAAGAGCTGGCTTCCGGCCTAAAGTTTACTGCCCTTCAATGGACATGGATTGCAGACCACCATATATATTATATATATATATATATATATATATATATATATATATATATATATATATTAGACACACACAAAATTGATATCCTCCCTTGGTAATCTGTAAGTGCCATCAGCTAGAGAGAGCAGACTGCAAGGGAATGTGATATGGCTGTGAGAAATGAAGGGGTTAAATAAATCCTGCAGGGAGCATGATTTCCATATTTATTTTAGCTAATGCCATATCATTATATCACTCTACTCTAGCAGAAAAGTAACCATATCAAGCCTAGCATATCATCAACGATCCATGCAGGAGGCTCTGTCCCATTTAACCCAATACAATCTGTCCCGGAAGCAGCTGAACTGCATGCATGTCCACAACGCCCGTTGAAAATCAGAAAATTGACCCGTCTGTGGAATTAAATCTGCTTTGTGTGCTCTAACACTGAATTTCTAAAGAAGCACAAGGTTGATTTTGTTGCATGCACTGCTACAGTTTCAGAATTAGCGTGCGCCAAATCAAAAACTTTATTCCAATTTCGATATTCCAATTTTGACATCACATTGATAATGGATAACCACAGACAAAGCAAAATGGGTTTAAATGAACAAGAAATATCTGTAAAGAACACAAGCAAACAAAAAAAAGATTTTTTTTTACCTTGATACACACTTATCAAGACCCAGATAAGGAAGGTTTTAAATGATAATGACCGCCCCTAAAATGGGAGAGAGTAAAACAAAAAACCTTAAACATATGAATGAAATGAAATATGCATAAAATTAGTGACTGATTTCTTTTTGCTCATTGTTAATATTAACATATTTGCCAGTTCCTTTAATCGGAAAAAAAGGATTTAAAATCAGTGCCATTACCTTGGTGAGATCTTTATAGAGCTCTGGGTAGAGCAAAGCCATCTCCGGCTTCACGTCTTGGTCCAGCACCAGTGAGAACACAGGGAACATGGTATAGATTGTAGCATAGCTGTGAACACAAGGGCAGTATTATTAACTAAACTACAAAAACAAGTTTAAAAAACAAGTCTGTGTCAGATCCATTTAAATGACCTGGAATGGAGCCATGACACGTTAATGCTATATCACCAAAAATATTTATCAGAAATCAGTGTTAGAAGTGACATACCCCACCATGAGGAAGCCCTGGTACAGAGGAACCGAAGCAAAGTAGAAAATGGAGGAAAATACAGCCTGAGGAGAAAAAAAGACACTGAATCAGCATTCAGCTCAGCTCTCCCAAGCCCTGCTGTGAATTGTTCTCTGTTACAAGTTGTTCAAATTGGATCAAGGTCTCTACCTGGTATTAAAAATTGAATGCGCCCTTAAGAGATCAACACTCGATAAAGTAAGATGCAAATATTGACCTCTTTGCCTGTAATATCGGTCAGATTTTCCTGCCCTGATTTCCACAAATGCACTTTGTCTAATCAGACACTAGGAACAAACTTACGGGGACACCTGCTCATTCATGCTTGTTCCAAAGCATGTCTCTACTATCTAGCGACAAGAGCATTAGTGAGGTCAGGATGTTGGATTATCACCACTCCTCCTCACCCCCAACTCATCCCTAAAGAATCGGATGGAGCACCATCATTTCAGAGAGCAAAGCTCCACTGCTCAGTGTTTAAACCCCTCTAGTCCACTCCTCACTACCAAATGGCCACCACTCAGCTATGCAGAGAGGTTTGTTTTTGTATTTACAGACATGAAGTCGTACTGCATTTTAAACCACGTCAACATGTCTATAGTAAATAAATGATGATGTGTTTAAATGTGTTAAGAGACTTTGGTTAAGCACGTACTCTCCTGAGACAAGACTGGCCACAGCCTAAGTTCAGTGTTTGATTGGCCACAGCCTAAGTTCAGTGTGTGATTGGCCACAGCCTAAGTTCAGTGTGTGATTGGCCACAGCCTAAGTTCAGTGTGTGATTGGCCACAGTCCAAGTTCAGTGTGTGATTGGCCACAGTCCAAGTTCAGTGTTTGATTGGCCACAGTCCAAGTTCAGTGTTTGATTGGCCACAGTCCAAGTTCAGTGTTTGATTGGCCACAGTCCAAGTTCAGTGTTTGATTGGCCACAGTCCAAGTTCAGTGTTTGATTGGCCACAGTCCAAGTTCAGTGTTTGATTGGCCACAGCCCAAGTTCAGTGTTTGATTGGCCACAGCCCAAGTTCAGTGTTTGATTGGCCACAGCCTAAGTTCAGTGTTTGATTGGCCACAGTCTAAGTTCAGTGTTTGTTAGCTTAGTATTTCCTGTTCTAAACCGAAGAGGCACATATCTGATACCAAACATATGTTAGCTGACTGCCTGCATCTGAGTGATAAAACATATCTATTTAACGTTCTTTATGTTGACTATTAAATGTGTTTGAGATGTGTGTGTATTACCTGCATGGTTGAGATAATCATGCCTCGATGCATAACAAACTGACCCAGAGCCGCAGAACGCTTGTAGCTGTTTCGGCCGTGGACCACTAGCAGCCTGCCAATATGTTTAAACTGCGTTATGGAGAAATCAGCAGCTAGAGATGCTTGCTTGCCCTCCTACAAAGATGTTAAATAAATAAATAAATAAATTAAAAGAAATGAGAACATAAATGCTACTGTAATTCTCACATTCACTACACAATACACACATTATTACTATCCCTTAGAACCTTTATAATCACACTTTAAAAACTAAACACACATGCATAAACATAAATAAAAATATTCTTTTCAAAATTGGACAGAGGAAACTTCCAACTCAAGCCTTGGATACACTGTATGACTTTTAAAGTTGCAGCAGATTATAAATGAAAAAAAATGCAAACTAAACAACTAAAGAAACACACTACATGAGTTCAACCTGCTGCTGAAACAAAACTAACACACCCCAAAACATAAATGACTCCCATTATCTAGAGGACTCTTAAACACTGAAATACAACTGGCTGCTACAGTCATTGTTTTTAAGGCAATTTGTACTGAGTCGTTCTGACAAAAATTGGTTGGAAGTAAGCAGTTAAATTGAAGGCTATCCTTTGTACTTGGCTTTGTATATGAATTTCTGCTCCGCATTAAATGGTGCAGCTAGTTTGGACACAAACTAGCACCAGAAATGAGTTGCTGCATCAATTTAAGGTGAATCATAAAATTAAACTTCAACACGTGGCTGTCGAGGGTAAAATCAAGGTAAAAATCACATAGTGTAACTCTGTTACCTTTCCTTCAATGCCAATTCCACAGTCTGCTGCTTGAATCATACTGACATCATTTCCTCCATCCCCTAAACAAAAAGATTGAGGAAAAAAAAACCAAATAAAAATATAGGAACATTTATAAAGCATGTGTTTACAAAAAAATAATTTACGTCATTCATGAAACAAAAACTGAATTCTTTCAGTGATCATAGTCAGGTTTTCTGCTTCACGTTTCAGAGACCTTATGTAAGGACCTTCACATGCAGAGGGAAAAGAAAAAAAGGAGTAAAAAACAGTGATAAACATGAATCGCATGGAACCATTTATTTTCCCTTAACTCCTGGAGTAAAAAAAAAAAAAAAAAAGTATCAATGTGCTCTCTGCTTGCCACCTAGTGGACAGCAGCGCTGAAAACAGGCAAAAAAAGGGAGAAGAGTGAGAGAAGAGCGAGCGTGCTGACCAATAGCGCATGTCCTGTTGGCTGTGTGCTGCTGGAGCAGCCTAACAATCTGGGCCTTCTGGGTGGGAGAACAGCGGCAGCACACCACAGCTGGACACTGGCACGCCAGCTCTACAAACTCATGCTCATAGTAACGAAGACAAACCTGAAATAAGAAAACACCAAAACAAACAATAGTTGAAATTAGTAGCTATTAGTAACTTTTTTGTACTGTAAACAACCCCTATGGATAAAAAAAAAGATTCAAAACACAACACCGTAATCATTCTTCTTCCAAGCCATGAGCACAAATATGTCCCTAAAATCTCTTTTTTAGAGAGAATTATTGTCTAAAATGGCTCCACACATAATCTACAGATTCATCTTGGTAAAGCAGTGGTGTTTGTCTAGAGCAGGCATCAAACTCCTGTGTCTGTGGTAGTGTTAGATCAAAGACATCATCTTTTTGGTAGAGAAATGAAAAACCAACAATAACTGCAATCATTTTATTTTTTTATTTATTACAAAATAAAACTTTGGACACCCAGCATGACTTTGCCTAACAACTACATTTAGGGCAAGAAAAAAATTATAATTTAAGACTACCAAACCATTCTGTTAATCAATAATCCTCAGTTTACTAAGGTCAAAACTGGCAAATGTGGAAAAAATAACAACATAATAATAAGTTTATACTGGCCTACCTCCAGAGAGTCTCCTGAGATGACCAGAGCACAGTCATGTTTCCTTCTGAATGCATTCAGCTCCAGGTGAGCCTCACCTCGATTAGACACCTATCAGCAATAGCACATGTACCAAGCACACATTGACACTTCATAGAAACCTACTGAACACTGCATTTGCATTTGAACACTGAGTTGCAAAGCATCAAAGCTGCACCAACCGGCCTGAAAACATGTATATCTTGGCTTCTGGACACCAGGTGAGAGCTTTTGGCTATGCAAGTAGCCGTCTCCAACTTGTCTCCTGTCAGCATCCAGATCTGAAACGCAATAAAGATTCAAATCTAAGGGAATATTGTAAGCAGATCCCTGCAGAACATAGCAGATATAGCACAGCTTTGGGGAAATGTGTATTAAGCTTTAGTTTGTCAATGTATTTAAGTCCAGACAACATTTTAGGCTACATTTAAATTTGGATCAAGCTTTCAATTGTGATTCCAGCTTGAATTTTAATTGGTAAAAGTTGTACTTGAAATAACTTAAAATTGTAATTTAAAACTAAAGATTTCTATTTTTTTTTTAAATGAAACCTTTCTGGCTATACCTTGATGCCAGCGTTGCGGAGAAGCTCCAGGGTGGGCCTGACATCAGCCTGCAACTGATCCTCTACTCCAGTCAGACAGAGCAGCTCCATCTCCCTCTCCAAACTCTCAACCACCGCTGCCACCTTCAGGCCACGATCATGCAGGCTCAGCTTCGCCTGGTTATAACGACTCTACAGAGAACAGAGAAAGGGAAATTTGGGAATAAACCACATTTGAGTTGTAAGAACAGAAGAGCTTAATAACCCCTTCGATGTAGGCTTGTGGGCTTATTCAGTAACTACTGGATAACTTCCATTACATTAAGCTAATATGTAGCAGGTGCATCCGTACCTCAAAGTCCTGGTACTGTTCTTCTGACAGAGACTTCTTAGCCACAACCAATGTTCGAAGTCCCTCCCTGGCCATGTTCCCACACTGGAGGAAAGACAAATCTGCACATAAGACTTACAATATGGCAAGGACTGTGGGCCAGAAACAGAAATGTGATTGTTCATTACTGGACAAAGTAAATTTGAAAACATCAAATGTCCCCCCTGACCTTAAGTCGCAAACATCTCAATGTCACAGGCATGGAAATATACAGACACCTACTTCTTTGGCCTGCACTCAGAGAATCAATGCTGAAAAATACAGCCTTGAGCTAATTTCAGATTGCCCAGCTAAAAACAAGTGGGGCGGTGGTTTAGTTTTGATATGAAAACCCGATAGGTTGACGCTGATGCTCTGATTGCTTATTGACAAGCGCAAGCACACCCCCTCATCATTATCACCACAGTACGGATTATGACATGCTGCACTGTATTGCCTCCCAGGAATGCTCTTTTATTTAGGGCACTCATTAATTAATAAGCGTCACCTCCGGTGCACATTGACTGCATATTGCCAATAGCATTATGAACATCAGAATAGGAAATGTAACAGCAAGGCCGGCTTTTTTATGCTGCTGTGTCTGCATTGTCCTTTATGATGATTAGGATGATGCACATAGGACAATTCAGTGTGAAAGAAGCAGGATTGTTTGGTTCATTACAATGCTGTGAACTTTACCTCCTCCTCAAGCCAGTCGTTGTACTGCACAATGCTGGCCATGGCGACATCTGCTCCTTTCATGTAAAACGTGATCTCACCAGTGGCTTCATCCTGCATAACAAAGCAAAACAAAGCTTTAATAACTATTCAAACTTTAAAATATTAGCTTTTCCCAAGCATACAAACATAAAAAAGGATATCAATTTGACAATATATGGATGACAATCTCTAAACAATCCATTTAACGTTCTAGATCACACCATCAAAAAGATAGCAGAGCATTTTCAAGTAGCTGTTTGTAAAATAATTTATATATATCAGAGTCACCAACTGAACAGATTTTCTGTCCAACTCGTTTCAAATGAACATCTAAACAAGCCCTGTTGAATCATGATGTTCAAATGTATTTTTTGGCAATGACAAAGAATGTTTAAAACTTGTGTTGTAGCTAGTGCCGTTGGTCTTGGAGCTGATGCCATTGGTGGAACATTTCACTGATAAAAGGAAGAAATGGTTAAATTAAGTACTAGTGGATTCTGTACATAAAAAGTCACACTATGTTTAGTCACCTTATACTCATTAGCTATTTATAAGAACAGAATCTTTGCAATGGTGCTCTATGGGACTTCTCGCCATGAATCACTGAGGAGCTGAAGCAACAATCTCCCAAGAATACAGCCAGCAATCAACGGCTGAAACTCTAGGTATTGTTGTTCTGGTAACTTTGTTTATTGTATTTTGTACTGATGCCAGTGGGAGACTACAAATTACCCAGCTTGTTCTAATGAGTTTAACTATAAACATAACAATGCATACCCTGACGATGATGCCCATTCGCTTGCTCTCAGAGGTGAAGGGGAAGATCTGAAGAATGCAGAAGGTCAGGATCTGGCCTGCAGGTGTTTTCAGCTGCAGAGAGGTCAGGTCTCTATTTACCAGCGTCAGACCCACACTCTCTGTCCAGCGTACCAGTGCCACCTACACAAGAAATAATACGAAAATTTGACTAAACTTTGCCGAAACATGTGACATGCACATAAAATAGACTTTGGAGGAAGCTGTTTTATTTAAACATCAGACATTAGTAAAGATTGCTCTTGATAGTTGAAGTGAGGGGTATACTGAACATACATTATCACATTGCACTGGCATACAGAAACTATATAAGGACAATCTGTGCATACAGAAACTATAAAATGAATGTTTGTATTTGATGTGCTCTGCGTATACAATTAATACTTAATTAATTAATGTCTGTTTCGTAGCCTGGTGGCCTGGGGGAAGAAGCTGTTTCGGAACCGGCTGATGCTGAAACATGACATAGCTGAACGAATTCCACATGGAGGACTAGGAAAATCTTTTTCTAGTCTATGTCAGAGACTGTTAGACATTAATAGGAAAGTTTTTAAAATACAGCCTTTAATTTTAAGTTTTATGATAACACATCCATCTCTCAATATAGTTCAAATAAAGATTAAATAGCCATATGTTTAAATAAGTTAAAAAGCCAAATGTGCTAATGGGGTGTCCTAACCAACACACGACTATAGATGCAATATTTCGGTGCAGACAGCAAAGGGGGTGTTGTATCACATGGATATGTCACAATACGTGCCTTTCAGGTCTACTGAACTACTCATGTAAAGACTGCATACAACAACTCTACTATGTAACATGGAAAGACAGAACATCTAAGAACTATTGCCCCTCTTGCCAGGAGGAAACTAACTTGGGAGACTGTAATGGTCTAAACCAGGACTTGAACCAGGAACTGTGTTTTTTAACTGAGAACTGAGAGGGCAGGGGGACCTTAAATAATGACACAATAGGCTGGGTGCTTGACTACAGATCAGGCACTGAAAGCAGTCTTCAGTAAACTATTTGGATGTAGCCACAGACTATATTCTTCAGTTTCTTCAGAGTCCGATTCTACATTCAGGACTTCTCTACACGAATTGACACATCTGTGTCAGCAACGAGTGCAGCTTAAAGGAGCGGAGTACATTAATTAGAAACATTTGGATATATATTGTATAAGTTTTTTTTTTATATCTAGCTCATGGGTTTTAAGCCACCCAAAATGTACAAATGCATGGAATATCCAACTTTGGACCTTATTGCAGTCTGAGGGTTTGTAACAGTGTAGGAGAAGAGGCCTTGGAAGACAGGGACACTGAAAGGCCTGCAGATGAAAGGCATGCATTCGCACACAGACAGAGGACTTGAACTAAACACTGAGCAGTAGTCTCCCTGAGAAAATTAAATATTGATCACCTGGCGAGAGGAGACAATGGAGGAGATAAGGCATGAGCATTAAAGGAAATAAATAAATAGACATATCAAGTAAGAGGACAGGACAGGCCATTCTACCTGAACAGATGGACAGTTTTTTCTCCTTATCTTTTGCAACCCTTAAAAGACATATGTGTACAGAAAGCTGAAGATAAATTCTATAGTAAGTGTAACATAAAAAGACATACTGCAACATTTCTGGAACATCAAAATACACCAAAAAAGATCAGCATTTCAAATGAATGGATTCTCAAAGAAGTGTCAATATTTAATAACATACTGCAGTTTCTCTGGTTATTGCAATGTCCACCTTTAAGAGCATCAAGTATCAAACATCAAGTGAAATTTCTAATATTCTCACTGCAGATAACATTGCTACTGTGTGAAATATGACCAGGCATTTCTGCATTTCTGCGATTTAATGACTCTTACAAGCACTGAACTCACAGTAACTCTAAACCATAAATACTTGCTAAATATCTCAACAGAAAACTTCCTCATGTGTGACCTATTCATGCCCTGATATTTATTACTCCTCTCAGATTTCTCTAATAATACAATGTCTATATTACCATTCAATGGGGCAGTAAATTCTAGACTAGTGTGGTCATAAATGTCAAACAGTTCACCATATAGGATTACACTTTTAGAAGACTGAGGAGGCAGGAGGGCAGTGCATTAGCGTAGCTTATTATTTTGGATCAAGCGGCAATCTGTTCTGGCAGGTCATGAAGTCCAGCATTCAGAAAGAATGAAATGATAAAGAGTAAGAGTAAGAAAAGGATTATGGCGTATGAACACTTAATCCTCAGAAGAGTATTGGTTAACCTCCTAAGCTCCCCCATGGTGAACAGCCTTGAAATACAGTGCATCCCTGAAGTATTCACAACACTTCACTTTTTGCACATTACAGCTACAGCCTTATTCCAAAATGGATTCAATTTATTTTGCCCCTCATAATTCTACACACAATAGCCAACAATGACAAAGTGAGAATAGCTTGTTTGAAAACTAAAAAACACATAACATGTACCTTGCAGCCTTTGCTCAATACTTTGTTGAAGCACCTTTGGCAGAAATTACAGCCTCAAGCATTTTGAGTATAATGCTACAAGTTTGGAACACCTGTTTTTGGGATGTTTCTCCCCTTCTCCCAAGCTCCATCAACTGTATGGGGAGCATTGGTGCACAGCCATTTTTAGATATTTCCAGGTGTGTTCAGTTGGGTTCACGACTTGACTCTGACTGAGGCACTCAAGGAGGTTCACAGACTTGTCCTGAAGCCACTCCTTTGTGTTCTTTGCTGTGTGCTTTGGGTCGTTGTCCTGTTGGAAGATAAACCTTAGTCCCAGTCCGAGGTCCAGAGTGCTCTGGAGCAGGTTATCATCAAGGATGTCTCTGTACATTGCTGCAGTCATTTTTCCATTCACCTTGACAAATCTCCCAGTTCCTGCTGCAGAATAAAATGGTGCCACCACCATGATTCACTGTAGGCATTGGCTAGGTGATGAGCAGTGCCTGGTTTCATCCGGACATGACACTTGGCATTTAGTCCAAACATTCATTTTTGTTTCTCATGCTCTGAGAGTGCTTTAGGTGCCTGTTGGCAAACTCCAGATGGGCTATCATGTGCCTGATTGGTGGAGTTCTGCAGAAAAGTTTGTCCTTCTGTAAGCTTCTCCTCTGTCCACAGAGCAATGTTGAAGCTCTCTCGTGGTCACCTCTCTGTCTAAGGCCCTTCTACCAAGGTCACTTCTGTTTAGATAAACAGAACTGGTGGTTCCAAACTTCTTCTAAATATGAATATTCCATATATGATGATCTGTGTCTTGATACAATCCTGTCTTGGAGGTCTAGAGACAGAAGCCTTCCTGAAGCCTGAATTTGCCTGGACCCATATTCATACCAAGTACAGCAAAATGACAAATTCTACCCTTCACTGATTTAAACAGCTAGGATCTTTCCGACTTAAGTTTTTTATTTTAAGTTATCCATACCAATTTGATTCAAATTTGTCAAAAAAAATAAAATAAAGATTTTTATTTAAAATCAGTCCATACTCATTACGGTCTCATGTACATGAATCAAAAAAGCATACAATCTCAGACAAGAAAAATCCAGTAGATCTTAAATTCAGTAGATTTTAAATTCAGACTATGAACCACTTAATTATGAATTTTTTTTGTGGCATTTAAATTTAGCTTGAGGTTGTTTTGACACAGAAGACAGAATGACACTATAGCTCATTTAAAAAATACTGCATTAACTTTTCTGATAACATAACTGCAATAAAAAAGTAAATCAGTTTTCTCATTTCTCCTATTCATATTTGAATTGGCTTTCAATCAACAGCTTACGTGTGTCCTGAACTGTTCCTAGTTAGTCAGAGAAACACATGATGATGTCAGCAACTAACTGACTATTAAATTAGTTGCCATCTAAATTGGTCATCAGTTTTAAGTCAATTAGTCATTGCTCCTCTAAATGACTATTAAATATAATCAAGCTGGGCTCAACATGCGGGAGAATGTGGTGATCGGCTTCCTCCCCATGGACTCTTATTGGTGCAGGGTGGTGTGTCTGCCTTCCTCTATGACTGTCCCTAACACTCACCAACTGCTACTGTATTACTACATGTGTTTAATCCAGAACACTAACCTCATCAGGGCTGGAGGCCTGGTATGTCCGGTTGTCATCACTAAAGTCCTGGTCAGCCTCTGTGCTCTCGGGCTCAGTGCTGGCACCGTTGACACGGGATTCATACACTGGTGTGACGTTGTGGCATAGAGCAATGGCCTTTACAGCTTCATGAATTCGGCTGCTCACACTCTTGCGAACCTTAGGGGCAGATGGTGGCGGTTTACTGGATGCCGTTGAGCTAGCACTGTTGCCATTGGATGGAGCTGATGTCACCTGGAAAACACACACACACACACACACACACACACACACACACACACACACACACACACACACACACACACACACACACACACACACACACAAAAACTTAAATGTAAGTGAAATCAATGGGTTCTTATCCTAGTGGGCTTACAAATGGAATTGCTAGCTCAAATATAACATTTACACAAGTTCTGTTTTACCCAAAATGGAGCCAATCAGCCAAAACATGTTTGGTGTCCAAAGTTTGCTTCTTTGCTTTAGCACTGAAGCAACAAGTAATGGAACCTGATATTCCACTAATTACATCTGTGTAAACTGCATGCCTAAATCATCACACACTAGCTCCAGTGCTAAAGTAAAGATACAAACTTTGCAGACCAAACATAGTTTGGATGACTGGCAGTATTTGGGTAAAGAGACAATTTACAGAATATTCCTTTTAAAAGGGGAATACACATGCAAACCCACACTGATGAAAGCCATCGAAGGTACGGTGCACTTTTGGTTGTACATTTGGGTGTTTTTGTGTTCATTGTTATAGTCAACATAAGTATGACAGTTTAACATTACTGTAAAGATCACTCTAACCCAAATGAAAAATGTTATCATCATCATCTGTGGTCAAATTGCATCGTACAGTAAAAGCACAACACTCTCTAGAGCAATGGTTCCAAATCCATATCCTGAAGGTCACCTTGCCCTACACGTTTTAGTAAGTGTCCTGCTCCCAACACACCTTATCCAGTTAATCAGCTAATTAACAAGGGCTTTGTGAGTTAGTGTGTTAGAGCAGGACACCTGCAAAATGTGCAAGATGGGGCTTTAGAGCAAGATTTTCTGGTTCAAGGACTAGAAAAGACCCTGCTTAGACGTGGATGTGTTTCATATCCCTGCCAGCTGGTAAATGCAAAATGAGGCAAGATAGTTACTGTTAATGCCATGAGGCAGAGTATCACATTTATTCTCCTCTACCTCACTGGTTATGTTAGGAATTAGAATTTATTTATCTCAATGGGAGGAATTCTCAGCGGTCATTATGACCAAACTCAAAACTCAAACTCAAATGCAAACTCGGTTTTGCAAAGAGAGCTCAATGATGAGCAAAAACACAAATTCATGTAAAATAATGAATTTTGTCCTTGCCATCCATTGTCATCAATCTTCAGACCAAATGTACATTTGCACAAACTATATGTTGATGCCTTACAACCAAACAAATAACACAAGTGTGGTTTTAGACAAGAGATGTCCATGCCCCGTCTTCACCTAGCGGTTATCTCCTTCACTAATAGATAAGGAAAGAAGATACATCATTCATCTTTCTACTGTCATAACTGGCCATGCGGGCTGCAACATCTCCAGCTGCCACATGTGCTGCGTTTGTACTGGTGTGTATGTGGGGGAACATATGAGTGGGGGTGTAAGCATATGCTTGACGAGGGGTGGCTTTGCTCCACTGGAGCGGGTGATTTCTCCTGATTAGCCTCTCTTTCCTGAGAGCTCCACAGAGGGGCAGAGATGACAGGCTTCAACACACTCAACTCCACTACACTACACGCAAACATACATACATACATACAGGTCCAGAACTGACTGGCATAGTACCGTTTCCCCTGCTCCTACCACAATGGAATGTAAATTGGCCACCTTTAATAAGCCTTCAAGAACCGCCTACTTTGACAGGAAGGGGCTGACAAATGATAAATCCCAGTTCAGATTATTAAAAATGCTACAGCAAAAACAGACACACAAGAAAGAATCAGGGATTGTTACGTAAATTGAATTACTTGAATTTCAGCTTTTAATCCATGTTTTAGAGCGTCTAAAAATGAGAAATTAAAGAAAAAGCTTTTTGTTCATTTTTTTCAAAAAGGTGAAATTCATTACAACATTACATTAAAAGTGACATATTTCCTTTTTTGTTTTAATACTGATACTGTCTGATTACCAATTTATTCAAACATAAAACATCAAATGTACAACAAAGAGTCAAAACATTTAATTTTATATGTATGGAAAATATAAAATATGACAGACGCACTGGTATATTGTACTGGCTTGATGAGCAAAAGCCTGATTCTGGTCGGGCTGATAAAACTAGTTAATGAATATGTGAACATGGCAACAGGTCTAGTCAATCAGAGTATAAAATGGCAAAACTGCTAAAGCTGTGGTGACCTTGATGTACAATATGCACTAGTACTCAAAACTGATTGGCATAACAAATTTAGAATCAACCACCATATTATCAATGTAGATCAAAATTGTACAATATGTTGATTGCAAATATAAAGAATCTTAACTAATGTCAACTAATCTACCTTCAGACTAATTAATTATGATTTTAATTATGACTGCTATATATTCAAAGTCTTATATGGCTTCATTAATTTTTAGAAAATTTGATCTGCATGTCAACATCAAAACAGTTTTTAAGCTAAAATAAATAAATGAATGGAACAGGTGGAGTTAAACATATATCTGGGTTAAACATATATCAGAAGTGAGCCAGGACCCTGCCTTCTCTTAGACCCAGCACTTTATACACAATCACAGTAATTACAGTACTGAGCAGACAAAAGCATGCTTATCAATAAATGACATTATGTTTATTGATGCCTGTCTAATTCAATTTCACCCGGATTTCATTACAGGCTCTCTGAAATGCCCCCTGGGGGGAAATATAATGAGCAAATGATAGATTTCTGTGGTGGTTACAGTTCTAGTTAACCTGCCAGTCAGGTCCTCATTTCAGTAATAAAACTTTACGCATTGTGGCATAAAAATCAATGGGGTCTATAGCCCAGCCATTGAGCCACCGAGCTGCAAAAACAGAACACACAGACAGTCAAATATACACTGACTGAGCACTTTATTACAAATACTAACACCCCCTTTTCCTCTCAAAACAGTCTCAATTCTTTGTAGAATTGATTTCACAAGCTGTTGTCAATATTCCTTTAAGATTCTAGTTCATACTGACATAACTGCATTAGATTATTCCTCTAGAATTCTCATCTGCACAAAGAAGAATGCTTGTGGTGTTCAAACAATGTCTGATTGCTATTAATGAGCCCAAAGTGTGGCAAGAAAGCATTCTCCACACCATTACAACACCTCCACTCGCCTAGATGGTTGTCAGAAGGGAGGATGTGTCCATGAACACGACCTGTTGATGCCAAATTGTGACCCTACCATCTATGTACCTCAGCAGAAATTGAGATTCATCAGACCAGGCTACATATCTCCAGGCTGTGACTACAGTTGTGCTTGTGCTGACTACAGACTACAGACTTTTTGCTTTGGTCTGGAAGAAAAGGAACCCTATTTGGTCTTCTGCTGTTGTAGCCCAGCTGCCTCAACATTCAAAGTGTTGTGCATTCTGAGATGATTCCTACTTGCCACAATCATACAGGCTGGATTTCTGAGCCTTTCTGTCAGCTCAGTCCCGTCAATTCTCCCTTCTCAACAACAACATCATGGAAGTACTATTAGCTCTTTTACCAAAGGTATTTCATTGATAAAGTAGCAAATTAACAATCACAGGACATTTAATTTCTCTTAAATTGACTTTAATCTTTAATCAAGTAAGAATATTGCTCTTGCAGACTGTTTTATCTTACCTGAGCATATGACTGTATGATATGGCTCTGAATTTCATCCATGGTGTCAGTCCCATATGATACAGTGCCGAGATGGAGCCTCTTAAACACCATCTCATTCTGGGTGAGGGTGCCTAGACAGAAAACAAACAATCATAACCAGAACCATATACCGTATTTTCTAGAGTATAAGCCGCTACTTTTTTCCCACATTTAAACCATGCGGCTTATAACGAGGTGCAGCTTTTTCTTCTTATATATGTTATTTTCCAGGGTTATTTTTTTTTTAACTTTGCAGGTGCAGCTTATATTCCGGTGCGGCTTATAGTCCGGAAAATATGGTAAATATCCAACAATAAACCCAGATGTAGATCCATACTTCAATTCAATTCATGTATAAAGAACTTTCAATTGTGAAGACAAAGAATATCAGAACTTCAACCTTAAAGCACACCAACATTTGTTTATTCCGAGTCTTGAACCTTATTTACTTATTTACTACACTCAACAAACTGACCACTATCCTGGACAACACATTTCACCCCTTCCATGACTTACAGGTCATACAGCGGAGCACTTTCAGCAACAGACTCCTTCAGCTCCACTGTAGCAAGAAGTGGTACAGGAGGTTGTTTTACCAACAGTGATCACACTGTACAATCCACTTGACTGTATCAGGACATTATTACACCGTTATCCAATAACAGGGCATTTGGCTGTTTATTACTCCTATCCAGTCACATGCACCAATCAATATTATTTTCATTTTATCTACACTTATACAGGGGTTGGACAATGAAACTGAAACACCTGGTTTTAGGTCACAATAATTTATTAGTATGGCGAACTAGGGCCTCCTTTTGCGGCCAATACAGCGTCAATTCTTCTTGGGAATGACATTTTTTGGATGCAATCCGGTTTAGCACCCGAATATCCCTTTCAGACAGCTTCCTCTTGCGTCCACAGTTAATCCTGTTGGATGTGGTTCGTCCTTCTTGGTGGTATGTTGACATTACCCTGGATACCGTGGCTCCTGATACATCACAAAGACTTGCTGTCTTGGTCACAGATGTGCCAGCAAGACGTGCACCAACAGTTTGTCCTCTTTTGAACTCTGGTATGTCACCCATAATGTTGTGTGCATTACAATATTTTGAGCAAAACTGTGCTCTTACCTGCTAATTGAACCTTGCACCTGCTAATTGAATCACACTCTGCTCTTACTTGTGCAATGTGCAATTAATGAAGATTGGCCACCAGGCTGTTCCAATTTAGCCATGAAACCTCCCACAATAAAATGACAGGTGTTTCAGTTTCATTGTCCAACCCCTGTACATAACAGACAGACTCACTTAACAGCGGGACATTATTACTCTTCTATTCGTATCTCTTTGCACAGACAATAGATCGTATCTTCTGCTTACATTGTTTTGCTCAGACTCCATACATGTATACAAGAGGACATGCTCACTGAGCCTTCATTGGCACTGCATTGTTCCTGTATAATGTTTATGATACAACATACTTAATATTCATAACAGCACATATTTGCTCTGTAGCTCAGCAGTTTTAGTTTGTATTTTATCTTATCCTTTGCCATGTTTAATTCATATTTGCAAATCACTTTTGTATCTAAAATTATTGTTGAATTATAATAATTAAACTGTTAAAGACACTGTAACTACACTTTGAAATCATTTCAGATCCTAATCAGAGCTCCAGAATAAATTATAAATACGCCGTGTATTTAAGCCAATTTTGGTGGAATGTTTCCCGAAACAGTTTCAAAGGCTTCTTCGCTCAGATCAGCCTCATGGGCTGTTACCTGTCTTGTCAGTGAGCAGGTAGACCAGACGGCCCAGCTCTTCAGGGATAGTGCTGGTCCTCACCACGGTGCCAGGGATATTCTCATCCTTCATTATCATCCAGCCATATGCTGACTTTCCCATGTCCAGATTCACCCTCAGGCTAATCACAGACATACACAATCAGCAGTCAACAATGTACAGCATGCTACCTGTAAATGCTTGAAACTGGGACCAAGGTTAGGATTTACAAAGACTCTTTCCTCTGATTCCTTTTAATGTTTATATATTTCATGTAGGCCTGGGTGATATGGACAAAATTATATTTGAAAATTTGGAAAAATTAGGATGGGGCTCTGAGGGACTCAGTGGTCTAATAAGTTAGCACTATGAGCTGAGGTTCAAATCCAGGTTCAAATCCTGGGTCATGAATTCTGGGTCAAGGGATAATCGCTTTAGGTATATTTATTGACATTTGATCTTCATTTTGTCTTTATACAAAATAAATCATCTATAGTGGGAGCAGAATAGAGGAAAAGCTGAGAACAGGGGACGGAGCAGAATACACAGCTGAATCATAATGCAGCAGTAAATGTGTCCTTTTGTTTAATAATATTGTCATATTTTTAAGTAGGTCTATATAGGAAAGATAATAACAATAATCATACTCTACCTGATGGGGATAATATAGGAGAAAAGAACTACGAAGCGAAACAGGTTGCGGAACCAGGGCCCAATGAAGCCTTGCAGTGCCACCATGACAACAGAAAGCACCACCTGGGCCAGGAACAAGGCCTTGGTCAGACGATTTAGTTCCAGGTCCAACAGACCCACCTGAGAGTGAGGGTGAGAAGGACAGATTTTAAGCATTAAAAATTGCTGTTCTTAATTCA
Source organism: Acestrorhynchus altus (assembly GCA_034509495.1). Taxonomy (NCBI): domain Eukaryota; kingdom Metazoa; phylum Chordata; class Actinopteri; order Characiformes; family Acestrorhynchidae; genus Acestrorhynchus; species Acestrorhynchus altus. Next base: position 7,568,200 of record CM067505.1, on the reverse strand, counting down.
AGCATTTCAAGCCATAATGCTCAAACTCGACTACCACTCCGAACAAAGCACACAACAAACATCACACTATACAGCCTTGCAAGCTGTTTTAGGCTAGACAGAGCTGTTTCTGCCCACATTAAATACAGGGAGAGCTGAGTAGCTACACTGACTAAACAATTACAGTGGGCCAATACCAGCAGACGACACCCTAAACCTCACAGATTACAGAAAGGAGGTGTTTTTGGAGCACCACACATGACAGAAACACTCTCTTTTTGACAGTTGTTGAAAAGTTCTAGTTTATACTTGAAAATATTACAAAACCCAACTCAAGCTCCTGTATTCTGGAGGAAGAGGCCCAGAATCCATGGTATCAGTGTGAAATTTCTGCCCCAAGTACTTAATGTATAAATAATATACTTGTCAACCATTGAACATTTAAGTATTGAAGTTCTTTTTCTGCTTCATCCTAGAAAATATTGTTTTTGAGATACTGGATTTCTGACTTTCATGAGCTATAAGCCACACTGCAAAACAAACAGCTGGAAACATTTTATGTTATGTATAACAAATGTTGATATTATATTATCTTCTTCTTCTTCTTTCGTCTACTCCCTTTAGGGGGCGCTACAGCGGATCGTCATATTCGTGGTCCGCACTATAGTTTTGGCACAAGTTTTACGACGGATGCCCTTCCTGATGCAACCCACAACATTTATCCGGGCTTGTGACCAGCACCAGAAGCGCACAAACTACACCCCTAATAGCTGATTTGTTGATATTATATTATGAATGTTAATAAAAGTTTACCTTTCTGAATTCAATTTATATTAAAAAAACCCCCACAATCTTAATGTTTTAAATGCAACTGCAAATATGACCCAGATGTGTGAAATGTTCATACTGCACTTGGCATGCAGTGGTATTTGTATACATTTAATTTGCACCATTTTTAGAGCCAAACCTGTATTTATGTCATAAGGGTCTAAAATATAATTCATATCAAAAGCATTAATACCCTGCCAAAACAAAATGAACCAAATTTACAACTGGAAATATTACCTGAAATTTTCAGAATATCAGTGGCCTCCAACCAAGTCTTAAACAGCTAAATTTCTCATGCTGTCAGGTGTGTGTGCGTGTGTGTGCATGTGTGTCTGTGACTGAAGGCACAAATGACTGGAATTTCTGCATAAACCTCTCATTTGCTGTGGTGTTCCCTCCGTATGAAAAGCACTGGTGGGGGAAATAGGGAAAATGTTTGAAAAGTGGAATGCTTCCATATAGATGCCCTTTTTTTTTTCTTTTTCTTGACAAAAGGACTCAAGCTTTCCCTTTCATTTTCAAGTGTGTCCCTCAGCCAATGGAATATGTGGGAAAATTATGTCAAAAAAAGAAGTCTTCCTCCTCTTTCCTTTCTGCTGAGGCCCAGCAACAGTGCCTCCCAACAACACAAGGCTCTTTCATCTGAGCACGCTAATAAAAACAGCAACACATAACACAGCCCTCCAAGATGGGGGGAAGAAGCCACTTGAAAAGGAGGGGAAGGGCTAGAGGAGAGTGATAGAAAGCAAAAATGCAAGGAAAACAGAATCTTCAGCAGTCATGTCCCAATCCCCAGAGAGCTGGATGAACTGGGAGAAGTGACTGATTTATCAGATGTGGTTTTAATGCCTTGCCCCAAGCTGCCCTGCCTACCTCGCTCCAAGCTTCATGCTTCAGCTAGTAGGGAAAATAGGGGGATGGCGGGATTAAAATGGAGAAAAATTAAGACAGAAGACACAGTTCCCAGCTGAAAGAGAGGAATCCCCCCCTTTATAAGGGCAAAACAATGAGCGGCCAAGGTTTTTTTGAGTCCTCCCCTTTCTCGTGAGGCTGGATCGGGATCGGATGAAGTCATTATTCATTCAGCCCAAGAGAAAAAGAGCCTCAATTACCTCGAGCTAAAGATGCTATCAATGAATACAGAGTGCATATTTTACCCCATTCATCCCAGGCCCATTTAAAGTGAAAGGAACGGCACAACCTGCCCCTCACTGCCCCGTGTTTCGTGTGTGAAATCTGATGACGACTTTGTATGCCACCACATGAATATTCATGGCATGAAATCCATCAACTATATTGAATCCGAGTCCGAGTGTGTTTCAACAATATGGCATTGTGCTGGAGAACAAGTACACTGTGTGGACCTGCAACCAGATAATGATATGGTACACACAGCTTAAGGGCCGGACACACTCAGACAAGTCAATCTATTGTGAGATGTCTCAGGGCTATGGCTTACCAAAACATAAACAAAATGAAATGATTCTATGGGAAGACATACACAACAATGAATGAATTCTTTATAAATGGCATCAAGATTGGTTTGTTTACAACCGTTCGAGGACTCATTGTGTGGGCCTGGAGAAAGGCATCAGCAAAATCATTTGACTGCTGCTCTGCTGCATTATAAACTCAACTCAAAAGTAGTGAAATTCATGAACATGCATTTGCTGAAACAGTTTCCATCTGAACATGCTCTTCTCAAAACATAATTTGGGATTTCTGATAGAATTCTAGAAGTTTTACAAGTTGCACAAGTGTTTTGCTTGCTGAGTTCAGAATACAACTTGGGTTGAGAACCACTGATCTAGGCACCTGCAAAATAGTGTCATTTTTAAAGCATCTCCCAGAGTGAAAGCTAGCCAGACTACAGTATAGCTTCCAAAAGCAGGGTTAGTCGTAACGCAGTGTTGCAACTCAAAAGAAGGTTATGTGATCTGGTTGAACACAACTTTCTTGATGTACAGGAACAGTGGCAGTTACAGAACTCATTGAGAATGATTTTAATGCTGTGTACATTCACATAACAACAAACAATATGTCCAAAAGGAACTCTTCTAATTAGGGTGGTTCTGCTACTTTGGAGCAGCCACACATAAACCTTAGGTGAACATGCCCAGTGCCAAGTGTCAGCTAGGGAGTAAAAATCTCTCAGTATTGGGAGGTGGAGGTCCACCCAACATCTTCGTTAATAATATGTTCAAAAAGACAACAGGCAATGTTCTTTTATTCTGAACCCACTAATGGCTAAAGCAATTCCTCTTGTCAGAAAGGATCCAACATCTAGTGGAACGTCTTCTCAGAAGAATACAGGCAATTACTGTAGTAAAAAGGGCCAAACTAACAACTAATGTCCTAGATATCAAAAAGAAACTGTAACCAAAGCACTTACTATGATTTTAACATAAGATATGCAACAGGGCTGAGTGATCTGGCCGATTATAAGCTGAGGCATTTTAGCTGAATGTCAATATACAATGTGAAAAATACAATGGGGAAAGTCTAAGATAACCCATAAAATACTTCTTCTGACTTTCCTGTAATTAAACATATTGAACTCAATGTTTTTATACACACTGAGTTATGCCTCCTCCATAGTGTGGACGTGACAACACACAGGGAGCAGAGTAGAGTAGGAGCTGAGAGCAGGGGGCAGAGCAAACCTGATATAAACAATATTACCATATCTTGCTCTGTTTATATTCTGATACTGATATATTCATATAAACACTGATACGCTGCCCAGCCTTAATATCTTAAAATCTTAAGAGATGCATTCACACATCACAGCGGTGATAAAGAAATTCCTCTACAATGCACAATCTAACATCAAACCACTCTGAATTACTTGGTTTGCAGTTCAACCACTGAATTATTAGAAAATCTGAAATGTCCAGAGAGTCCAAATGCCTGAACTTCATTACATCTCAGCAGCAGGATAACATAAGTGCTTGTGTTCAATTCGTTCTCTTGTGACAAAGAGACAATCTATCCAAAGCATTGTCATGTCACTCAAACTGATGGCAGAGCAATGTTCTCAGAGAACACTACTCTATAATACAGCTGCAACACACACACACACACACACACCCACATACACGCAGTGTAAAGCGATAGCTGACATGCTGTCAGCAACTTTGCGCCAGAGCTTGGTGCGAGCAGTGTCACAACAGATTATAAGTGGCGAATGTGTTCTCTGTGACTTTCGCTGTGCCGTATCGACTGTCGGGCCGCCATCTCCCGCTCTCTATCGGCACTTCTGACATCATCTCCTTGAGATATTGGATTCCACTCAGTCGGAGAGCTTACACAAAACAGCGGCTCTATCGCCCGAGCCAAAGCTGAAGCCGGGCTGCAACCTCTGCAACTCAGCCAAAGTCTTCGCTGTCAAAATCACCCAACATCAAGAGAGTACGGGGTCATAACAGAAAGGTGGCTGTGAAGAAGGTTCACACATTACACTATATCAGACTATTAATAACAGCTCAATATCACATTACTTTGGGATTTAGAATCTAAGAAGCACTAGATCTCATATGAACCATCTTTGCCAATGTAAGTACTGCTGTAAAAGACAATGTCTGGCATACATACAAATACTGAAATGCTGGAAAACAAACACTCAAAAAAGGGTGTAAACTCTTAAAATATGAGAAAATAAAAGTTGTACAAAAGGTGTTTGTTGCACGTTTTTCATATTGTTTTTTTTTAGAGTGTGTTGTATTTAAAAGGGGGGGATTAGTGGAATCATGCTCTGATAAAAATGCTATTCACACCCAAGGTTGCTACATTTCCCCACAGATTCATTAACATCGAGGACTGCCCTTTTACAGAGACACGTCCAAATCTATCACTAAAGATAAGCCAAAGATAAAGTGCCTGTCCAGAAAGACTGATGATTGGTTTCAATGAGACTTCACTGTTTTCTCCGAAGTTGGTAGGTCAAAGCTGTTTCATGTGGAATAAGGCAGAGTGGTCTATAAACTAACATGATGTAACGTTTATCTCCCTTTTTCAATTTTGACATAATTTGAAGCTGGTACTTGTACATTCTGTCAAAACCTCAGGACAAATTAACAAACAGAAATACTCTAAAAAAAGACTTGGATTCAAGTCATTTACATTGAACTGAAATGGGTAAAATGAAATCTACAGTGAAATATGATTTCACTACATACTTTGCACAGTCAGTTTCATGCTTTTGTCCATGTACCCATTTATACATTTTTAAGCTAACCATGCTTTTAGGCCTCTTCTGCAACAGCAGAATTAGCCATTTTTGACCTGAGAAACCTGAGATATACCTCAACACTGCTTTACAAGTTTTACAAGTGTTTTGCTTATTTAATCATAAGTTGTATATAAAGTTTCTAGAGCTGCAACAAATGCTTATTTTGATAGGACATTAATCAACTACTGAAAATTCTAATTTATTATTCAAATTATGAATCACTCAATTACCAATTAACTCTTATGTATATTTCAGGTCTTACATTTAGCTTGAATTGTTTCATGCATTTGCTACCAAACAAAGACTAAAAGTGAATACCTCATTAAAAATGACTGTTTTAATATGTCTCCTGCAGATGAAAGGAAGATGAATAGAACTCTGCTGTCAAAACTGCTGATGTGTAGCAACAAGGTCTCCTATTGGTTTAATCTGCAGCCAGCAGTAAAACTGTATTCTACACTGTTATGATTAAACATTGAAGATTTAATTGAGGATAGCGTGCTTCTCACAACGTTAGCACGTGCATAGGCTTGATAACCTCACCAACCAATCAACTACTGAATTAGTTGCCAATTTGGTTGCAGGTAAAATTTTGTCAAGTAAGTTTATTAGTCATTGCACACCTAATAAGTTATAGAATTCAAACAAATTTTAAGTTATGTGTAATATAGTGTCATTTGGCGCGTGTACTAACTCACAGTGAGAGCTAGCCATGCTTAAGTACATTCCCCACATATACTAGAATAGAATAGACGTCACATGTGCAATGAGATAAAAAGCCACAGTGCAAAGATCCCATAAAATTTTTACGTTTATGTAAATTGTAAATATTTATTGTGTTTATATTAGCTCTTTCAGTTCATGATCAAAAAAAAATTTGATAAAACCGCTACCATTAATATTTATTTCTATGTTCACTATTTTTTAGGTATTTAGTTTAAAATATAGTTGCTTAAATTATTATAAAATAATAATAATAATAATAATAATAATAATAATAACAATAATTATTATTGTTGTTGTTGTTGTTGTTGTTGTTATAGCATTTTATATCCAATAAATTGAAAGGATTTTCATGTATAAAATATTCCAGGATTAAATGTGCACCAATTCATTTTTAAATACATAAAAAACCTACCTTGTTCTTTGACTGGGACGTGTTCAGAACACTCCTTGTCTCCTTTCCAGTATATATCACAACTCCTATTACAGTACCTGAGGAAATGACGAGAACAAACAGAAAAACACTTCATTTATTCGAGAGGAAATACACTTCCGTCAGAGCACAATAGAAACAGCTGTCACAGATGCAAAGGCGGAAACAAATTACTTAATATGTCCTTTGCCTAGAAATCAACCATCACAATGTAGTCTAATAAGGTCTGATCAATACTGCAGCTTGGTAATTGGCAGATTCATTAAGGTAAACAAATAATAGATGACACAAAGTAAATGAGAAAGGAGGCCAATCGTTCCAAAACACTTCACAAAGCACCAGGACACTCTACAGACAAATATCTTTTCTGCAGTTGACACCGTGTTGATGTCATAGGTTCTTTAAACCATCAACATCCCATATGTCCAACACAACTGGAAAAAAATGACATAAGCATAGAGTACTTACACACACTTACATAGAGTACTTGGGCAACTATGTACTGTGGCCACAAAAAATGAATAATAAATAAAGAATAAAGAACTGCATCATGAGTATATATATCAATCCTGGTTTGAGGAACAGATCAGGACTCCGATACAGGTTAAATTGACCATGTTAAAACAGTGATAGGCACTTTACATACAGTTTGGTTCTAATGAAATGCCTGATGAACATTAACCTTTAGAACCCTAGGACAATTATGTGGAATGTATAAACTGAAAAGCTCGGTAAAAAAAAAAATCATATCCTGAATGTATCTTGAAATTTCAGCCAAGCACTAATCCAAAGCAACATGGCAAGACAAGACCATCCTTATCACTCACAAAAACCCTTGAGTTCTATATATAGAATGCTAATGGAGCAGGACTGATGGGGATATCTCCTTCCACCTGCAGGGATCTTGTGTTGAGTCTCTGTGGAAGAAAGGATGATGTCAGGTGTCTAAGTTTGAGGATGGAGTGAGGAGAGAAGGGAAGACAGACTCTGATCAAGGACAGGGTGGGGTGAGCAAGAAGAAAGCTTGAGACCCAGGAGAACTGAGTGAGGAACAACCACAGATCAATGAAAAGGTGATCGCTAACACAAGTAGAAAGACCTTAGGGGAATGGCGTGGCTACTGCATGATTAGGATCAGATTCCAGCTTCACGACCCTTGTAGATGGCAGTGAAAGTGTAGCGGCAAGGCTGTTCTGAGACCTGTGCTTTGGGGAGGAGTTGTATCAACAGACACTTCAGCTCGCATTAACAGCTCATCATATTGCCCTGCCTTTTGGCTGAGTGATCTCCCTTGAAAATCTGAAACTTCAACCAAAATGTAAAGGACACCACTCAACCCTTTCAGTATTGACTGCAGGTAAACAATAAACTGAAAACAGAAGCCTCAAATTTACTGCAGGGATGCACAATTAATTGTTTGTCAAATATATTTCAGAAATGTTGTCCTATTCAATACTGATATTAAAAAAGTTTAGATTCTTCTTCTTGGGTGAGGATGATTTGATAAATGATGCAACAAATACAGGCAGAAATGTGAAATGAATTTATCACATCAAAGGTTCACGACTGTGTTTATATTAATATATTACTTTAAGTAATCACTGATAACGAACAAATAACCTGGAGCAATCTCATTCTGGAGCAGGTAATCTGAGGTTTATAAGCAAACATTTTGTAATATGTTTTTAAATACTGTGCTTAGGTGCAGAATAACCTCTGCAGAATATATAACACTTTTCAATTTTATGAAATAAATGAATAAATTATTCCATATGAATAATTATTCCATTGCTGCAGACAAGGGGAAAACTCTCCAAATATAGAGCCTTGGAGTTACGTTTAGCAGTAACCAGGTCTGGCCATTTTTTTGGCCTGAGAAAACACAAGTTTTTAACAAAAATGCAAAAGCTTAGAGATCAATGCAACTCTATATATGCTATAAGGAGAAGTCCACACCTAAGCATTCTAATCTAAATGAATGAGTGTCCGAATAGAACATATTATATGCTGAGGTTGGTGGATGTAGGTGAAAGAAAGAAAAAAAGAGGGCTTGCTCACCAGATGCCACCACAGTACTAGCCCAAAGGGTGTTCTCAATACTCAGACTTTCGTGAATGGGCGGGTCACAGTCCTCCTGAAGAACAAAAAAAAAAACAATTTTTGAAAAAATATTAAAAACAACAGGTTAAGAGTATATACTACTACACAGAATAGCAATGCAAGCAAAAAGGAAAGAGCATCATGTTCCTTTGTTGGCAAACGAGTACATCATAAATTACAAAGAGCAACCGAAATTGCATCTCTAAATTCATCTGCAGAACATGCTGTGGTTATATGAACACAGATTATCTCTAATTAGCAAGTAACAAAGGGTTTGAAATATAGAGTGAGAATGAAGCCCACACACACTGAAGCTGCACTGATATAAACACGCATACACTTCTGCCTTTTCACTTCGTCTGTATCTGCTCAGCAGATGTAGTAATCTTCCACAGTCAGATAACAAGGCTTCCTTGAGGTCGCAGTTCTGTCTCGATAAATTAGAGTGCTGAATTGTGTTGTGTTTGCACCATGTTTTGGGAAATTACAATTGATTAAAGCAGAGGTTGGGCTAGGGAAAATACAAGTTAGGTCTTGATGTGGAATTTATACTATTGAAAGCAACTTCTCGATGGGCACCCAAAGCAAAACATATTCCAAGAAGCAGCTGGAGCTGAAGCAGCAGATATAAACATACTGGAAAAGCATTTATTGTTGGGTTGTTCAAACCTTTAGCCCTGGTGGGGTCCAGAGTGCGATTTATAAAGACAATAAAGAAGGTAGGAAGGCTTCAGATTGAGATTAAAAAGCGTGCAACTCTAGGAAAATAAGAACTCAATAAATGATGTAGTCATATAAAATTCATAAATATTAGGTGAATGATGAGGTGTAAAGGGGCATTTCTGGTGGGCCAAAAAAAATTACTGCAATACTTGGCACTGTATGAAGTCACTGCAGTTCATACAGTGACTCTGCAACAGGCTACTTGTTGAGAAACTGCAATTTAGTTGAAGAAATGGACAATATTGTAGACGATACAGGGCTCATGTTCAGGGCTCAATTTCTTTCCTTCTTCCTTTATTTATTTTCTGAACTGTTGTTAAAGAGCTCTGGAGGTCATGTGCTATCACAAATAACCCAATCCCTCTGGTGTTGTATTGCTTTATTAACAGACACAGAAACATGGAGAATGGCTAAAGGGCAACGCAAAATGTTTTCTTATGCAACATCTTCTCATGCTAACAGCCACTCAACTTTTAAATGCAGACATATGATGAGAAAGCATCAGAGGCTGATCACATATCAGATCAAATGACTTGTCTGATATGATAACTATGACAACTCAGCAGAACCATACTGCTTATGCTCACAGTCAGAGAGAGAGAGAGAGAGAGAGAGAGAGAGAGAGAGAGAGAGAGAAAGAGAGAGAGAGAGAGAGAGGTGTAGAGAAGGTTATAGGGATGGATGACTATTGACATTCAGACTAATGCAAGGACAATGAGCCATCGTTGTTGTACTGTTACAGTTTGGCAGTCTCTGACCAAAAAATGCCATGTCAACATTTTTACAACCAGGATAAAGGATGGAAAAGCATATTAAGCAAATAGCCCAGTGTTTGCCTGCAGAACATTAAAACAAATTTAAAAGAATATTTAGAAATTTTCACCAAATCACATTTCAAAATGTTCAGAACTTGTTTTGCTAAAAACTTTTTTCTACATTAAGATACAGCATAAAACATGCAACCAGGGGACATAAAATGAGACAGTAAAATTGCTTGCAGAAGCTTTAGAACAGGCTGGGGTTTGTGTCTTATTTCACTTCCCAATTGCTTTCATATAAGGACCCACATGCAGATGTCTTCCCCCAGGACACCAAATATTTTGTGAAGTGAAATAGGACATAAACCCAGCCTTAAACCAACACGTAGCTTACAATGAAAAACAATGAAGCAGTCTCAATTTAAAAAAACTGATTAAGGAATTTTCTCTGCCTCGAGGAATCTTTTATTTAATTGTAAAGCTCAAAGCATTTCTCTTAATGGGGCACAACGTGCTTATGTCACCCACGCAAAGGAAGAAGAAGGCGGAAGAGGACATGTTTGGTTGAAGGTAAAATTAATGTGAATCAATGAGATTAATGTTAATGAACATTACTAATACAACATTAGCCCTGCTGAGGGCTAGTTTATTATGATGGTGGCAGGTTTGCCCTAAAGGTTATCTTGATTTCATACAAGGTTTTTTTAAATCTGTAAAAAGACAATAATGTGGAGTTAATATGAAAAATAAAATAAAATCTAAAAGGTAGCTAATCATTCTATGACCATATATATTGGTTTGGCATATATTAGTTTAAAGCACTCACAGCAGAACTCCAAGTTCCTGTTCAGATATTCATTCCTGCCTATTCTTGCACAACATTAAGGCAACGTTTATGCTCTGTGCTCTGGACCAGGTTATCATCCAGGATGTCCCTGTACATCGTTGCAGTCATCTTTCCCTCGAACCTGCATCGTCTACCAGTTACTGCAGAAAAATATCCCCACAGCATGATGCTGGCACCACCAGGTTTCACTTTAGGAATGGTATATGCTAGGTGAAGAGCAGTGCCTGGTTTCCTCCAGACATGAGGCTTGGGATTCAGTATTTCTGTACCCTTCCAAAAATCTGTGTCTCAATGCAATCCTGTCTCGGAAGTCAGACAATTCCTTAGATTTCATGGCTTGGTTTGTGCTCTAACATGCACTGTCTACTATGGGACCTTATATAAACAGGTGTGTGCCTTTCCAAATCATATCCAATCAACTGGATTTACCACAGATAACCAATCAAGCTGTAGAAGTAGTTGAAGGATGATTTGTGGAAAGAAGGTGCACCCGCACTCAATTTTGAGTGTCATGGCAAAGGCTGTGAATACTTATGTACAGTATATTTTTGTGTTCTTATTGTTAATAAATTTGCAAAAAATTCAAACATTCAAACATTTCTCACTATGTCTTCGTTTGATTTTGTGTGTAGAATTGTGATGGAAAAATGAATTTAATCCATTTTGGAATGAATAAATAAATGAATGAATGTTTACTGAATAAATGTAACAGGTTGTAATGTGGTTCTAAGCCAGTGCTTAGAAGGCAGCATACAAAATTAATAACTTCAATAAAATTATTCTTTGCTAACCACGGTTTCCTCTTTTAAAACCCTCATGTATAATTCACAGAATATCCAGATTTCCAAACTATTGGGTAAAGTAACTGTGCATGCTGTAGTAGAGCTCTGTGGACCTGGAAGCAGATATTGAAAAGCTCTAAGATAAGGTGGATCAAATGTGAATAGAATCACTACCACAAGGTCAGTATTTTCCATTCATATCTCTATAATATGACCAGGAACAGTCAGATCTTGGGCAAGGTTCTGCGTTTTGAACTGCCCGATACATATGGACTCAGGAGCGTGAGTCAGCTCAGGAAGTGACCTCCATCCTCTGCCTGCTGTGTGGCCAAGAGTGAAGACTTCACACAAAGACAAGCTTTGTGTGGGGGCTCCCTTTGCCTCTCTCCCTTGCTCTTTCTCTCTTTCTCAGCACTAATCTGCTGTTAATAAGGAGTTCTGCTCAGCCAGTGAGCTGGGAGGAGCCACGTACGCCTGTGATGTCATCTCTATTCCAAGAACGCAGATTCCTGTTTCGGGAATCACTTAACAAATCGGTATAGAAACGCTCACAAGATTTAATAAATTGCCAATGAGGTATTAATCATAAATTCCAAATGCAGTCTTAACAAAACAGTGCATGTGGACAACCTGTCGCAAAGAGGTGTGGATTTCTGAAGGAACAGCACTTCCTTACCCTCGTGAAGTTCCCTTCAAAACTGTGAATGTCTAGCTGAGGCTTCTGAGCATAGACGTACGCACTGATGGAAAATAAATCCTGTAGGGAGAAGAAAAGCATTAATGCATTGGGAAAATGTGTAGTAAAGAAACATTATCACAGTCAATCCCAACTTATTACTACCATTATTAAAACCAATACTACAGTTTTTACCACTTTCTAAATGTCTGGATGACTACACAGTCTAGACTAGGCACATAAGCCACAACCGAAAAGCTGTGTAATGATGCTCAAAAGGGATGGGAAATATAGTAACATCTTATTATTGTAATACATGATGTAAACAAGCACTATTCTGAGTACAATACAAATAGTTAACTTATGAATACCGAAACTTAAACAATAATCATGATACTATATTAGGAATACTGTTGAATATGCTTATTGTGATGATGGTATTTACATATTTACACACTGGCAACCATTTAGATGCCCAAAGACCAAAACAAAACACAGGATATTCTGGAGGAACACTATCCATATGGTTGTCAGGAGTCAGAAACGACTTGATGGCACATAAAAATAATAATAATAATAATAATAATAATAATAATAATAATAATAATAATAATAATAATAATAATAATAATACAGTGCACTCTACATAAGTACATGGGCGTGCAGTAAACACATAACCCTGCTTAATTTCATTCTCCCATTTCAATCTCCATTTCAGGCTAGCTGCCATATCGCTATGTGATTGGTCAGTCTCATTTGAAAAAGATTTTTTAAACTTAGAAGTAAATTAATAACACAAATTTTAAACTGTAACGACCAGAAAAATAGCATGAGATCTTGGTGGGTCTGACTGTTAAGCAACAGCAAGGCCCGCATATTAAATTCAATATTCAACTGATGAAAAAATATTAAATATGATGCCTTTAGTATTTCATGTTGACAAATTTGTTAATATAAACAAACTTTACTTATTACATGTAAAGTGACATTTCCAGCATTTTATTGTTTTGCTATTGATCAGCAAGGCTATATTCGTGTAAACCAGAAATTCAGACCAATATTAGTACATTTGTATTGAAATTTCAATATGTTAATAAACACAGTATCATTTTTAAAACAAACGGCTTGAAATATATCACTTAAAATGCAATGAATATAAAATGATAAACTAGTGCATCTAAGAAAACAAACAATTTTGTTTATACTAAAAATAAATAAATGACATATGTGACATGATTGTATATATATATATATATATATATATATATATATATATATATATATATATATATATATATATATATACACACACACACACACACACACAACACACACACACACACACACACACACACACACACACACACACACACACACACACACACGGTTTTCAGGGTAAATGACTGCATCTCTTATGGCGACACTCCTCAATGCTTTTATGCAAATATGAAAAATAAATGTGAAAAAAGTTAAAGTAAAAAAAGTAAAGCAGCTAATCAGAAAGAGAATCTAATGCTGCTGTTTAAAAGGGGCCCAAGTATCTATTAGTGTTTAAAGTCAGGAAAAAGAATATACAACTGTCAAGGCCACAGGAAACCCTATCTTGCCACTGCGACTCCTTCAGCACAGCAATCATTCAATGACTTGCTGAAATTTTAATTCTGTGATCACATTAAGTGGTTTCGGAAAGACAAATACAAATCTGAACTTGTGCTCTGGGCGGGTGTCATCTCCACCCGGATGGTACCAAGAAGACAGCCGGTTTGACAGATTCCGGTTGTCTCTTTGGGTAAAGTTACCAGCCCGTGTGTAACAAACGCTCCAACTTGCGAATCAGATCCACGGTGATATCAAACATGAGCCTGACAAGGTGAGCGTCCGACGGAGGAAGAGAGCGTGGGCCGCTGCGGTAGGGTTACTGCACAAAGCGACAGTGACGGCGACCTGAGGCGCCTTTTCAGCTGTTTAGATTCACAGATGGTGCTAACATACAGATGAGTGATGGCTAATTGGCTGCTCAGTGTATATTCAGTGCTCTTCAGAAATGGAAAGAATGGGAACGAGCAAGCTTGTTCACACAGGCCAGTCTTGGGTGCGTAAAACAATAGCTGTTAACCCGTAAATTTAAAAACAGCTGATCTGACAAACATCACAACTGCAGGCTGAGACTGATAACTTTCTTGAGTGTTTTACTGCACAATTAAATACAGAGTAGTTTAAAATGACCTGACAGTGCCTTAGAACGGACAGACCAAACAGATTTTGCTCAAGAATATCCCTGTGTTTAGCACCATCCATCTTCCCCTCATCTCTGACCAGTTTCCTACTCCCTGCTGCTGAAAAACATCCCCACAGCATGATGCTGCCACCACCATGTGTCTCTGTGGGGATGGTGTTCTTGGGGTGATGAGATGTATTGGTTTTGGACAGACATAGTGCTTTTCTTGGTGGAAATAAAGACTAGTGTGAAACTGTGGTTACAAACTGCTGAAAGAGGAAAACACACAAACCCCTAATGCTGGAAGCCTCTGAGTGCAGGCTACAGCAATCTTCAGTTTCCAATCTGTTTCTCCATCCAGCTGGTCTGTTCTGATAAAGCATGAGCCTGGAAAACACACAACACCCATATTCAGACATACATCAATGTACCGAATTTCCTCCTGCTTTCACTATAGATCTACAAATCAGTATTACTGCTTTTTCTATAGTATCTACAAATCATCCATTTTCATTCTGAAGTGAACGACAAGTCAAACCAAGCCCAGTTCTGATCTATACAAAGACCCTTCTATCAGAAAAACATGCAGTGCATGGCTATGTTGACAAAAACCAAAAACCCTGACAAAGGCTAAAAAGCAGAGAACGGACAGACAAGGGCAAAGGACATAGTTTAAAGACCCCTTAAGGACTAGCTTACAGCCTCACTATAACAGGCAAGTGATCAATAGTCCCTCTCTACAGGCTGTTCTGTTGCCAAGTCAATGTAATGTCACACACCAGTGAAGGAAGTAGCCATTATAACACAATGTGTCATATAAATAAGAAATAAGTGAAGGCACCCATTTCAAAAAGCCTTTTAATGAGAGTTAAATAGGTGTAGCTTAAAACAGGTCATCATAACTGGAGTAAATCATGTCAGTATTGCAGTAACAGTAGACCAGGGTTGTTTTAAACATCTGACTTGGCTAAACCTACTCACATTAGGACACTCACTGCAGCCTTCCTGGCACATGCAAGATTGATGGAAAAGCTATAATACCTCCATTTCCATTAGTCTATACTGACATTTAAGGGAGTTCACATTGCCATCATTTAGCTAAGGTTTAGCATTTTCTTGCCTTTAATTCAGTTAGTGAATGTATGAGCATAACCACTTTGGAGAGAATCAATGACGCCTAGCCAATGCTGACAGACTGACACTGGTATTAAAAGGTCCATAAAATGCATACAGGAAATACAGGCATTAAGCAGTTTTAATTACTCACCATTTATACTTTCATAATTTGCTCAGATTAGGGCTGCACAATATATAAATTCTGCATAGACATTGCAATGTATGCAAGCGCAATAATCATATGTGCAATGTCAACCAACATGCTGAGGCACAATATACCTGCCTAACACAATTTATTTTAACCTAATCTTTGATACACGAAGGGCATTATTAATATTATGACATGTTGGATCATTGGTGAAATCTGATGGAAATTTCTAGATTTTATAATATAAAAATGTATATCGCCAAACAACAAAAAGTCTTTTTTTTCCAATATTGTAGAGCCAAGCGTCATCTGTCCAAACCACATTGCTTCAGAAGTTCTGGTCTTTGCATCCTGCTCTGATACAATGGTGATACCACTCACTTTAACAATCAAGAGCAATCCAAACTAATGTGTGAGGTTTAAATAAGACGGGCTCCTCCAAAATCCTCTCTAATGATGTTCTAAACCTCTTTTAGGCAATTTAAGCAGTAATAATTGTACGGAACATCTTCCTCACAAAAATTACATTTTAATGTTTGTAAAGGCATTTCTTCAGTTTTATTTGCTTAGTTTTTACATCTATATTATATCCATTTCTCAATGAGACGTACCTGTCTTCTCTGAGGTTCTTAGGAAGATCATATCAGCTGGAATTCTCTGATTCTGCACAACACAACAATCATAAGGTTTACAGGGCATCAATCCATGCACTTCAAACACACCTACTACAGTACAAGGTAATACATGTTAATTAGTATTACAATCATGGTTTTTGCAAGACTAAAAGCTGGCCATAGAGCACCAACGAGCAGACTAAATCACTGTGCTGTGAACATCTCAAAATCTCATCTTGTTAAGACAAGAACTTCACATGATCTAAAAAACAAACAAACAAATAAATAAATAAATAATGCATTTCATCTTAAGAATTTCATCAATCACTCCCATTCCTTTTTATATCATTAATTCAATCTTCAAAGTATCAGATCTGCAGCCTTAACTCAAAGTTCTTGGTGGTATCTGACATGCAAGCATATATGAACTTGTCAGGCTATAGGTACGGCATCCCAGAACAGTAACTTTAGTCGTACTATAGCATAGGCGGCTCCTGAATAATTAAGCAAGGTCATATGCCCCACAAGCAATTAAAGAGACCCAGTCACCATCGGTGAGAAACATGATGCACAACACAAAGAATGACAGGATTTCATGCGACAGATCACGTAGCGTGACATTTAGCCCTAAACTGATAGCATGAACAAAAGGGCAAGGAAGAAAGAGAGAAGGACATAAAAACCTTTTCAACAATGATGAGGTCTCCGACTTGTATGTCCGAGCTCTTCACTTGGACCTTACCTGAGGAGGGAGAGAAATCAAACCAAATAAGCAAACTCTTTTAATATTAAAAAAATATAAAATATAAAAACTCTTTTAAAATATTTGTAGCTACAATTTTGTTCAGAATTAGTTTTTCTTGTGGTATACATTAAAACCTGAGAGCTAACGAGAGCCTTTCTTAATACTTCCATGAATTCTATGAAATCTTATCAATAAAACTACCACTTATACATATTATCAATCAAATTTTATTTATATAGCGCTTTTTACAACAGGAAGTTGTCACAAAGCAGCTTTACAATGATCCGGGTCCAAGCCTCAAATGAGCAGCCAGTAGGCAAACAGTGGCAAGGAAAATCTCTCTCAGTTTTGGAGGAACCAAGAAACCTTGAGAGGAACCAAGGCTCAAGAGAGGAACCCATCCTCCTCAGGTCATATTACTGATGCTTTAAAAATGACATTATTTAACAACAGCTAAACATCATGTCAGACTCATCACTAACTCACTAAAGCACGTCTGAATTATTGCAAAAATATGGACTCGAAAAATCATCATGCCAAGATTTTTACCCACCCATAATATCATTAGAGGAGGTTTCTGTATATTTATACAACATGAAAACCTTTGGAGAGCCCTTTCTCTTTTAAGGTGCCAGAACAGACTTTTAAGTTAAACATTGCACTTTCTTCTAATAATTTACTTACACTGCATCCAGAAAGAATTCAGAGCTTCACGTTTTGCACATTTTGTTATGTTAAAGCCTTATCTCAAAATTCAGTTTTTCCAACAAAATTCTACACACAATATCCCACAATGACAAAATGAGAAACGTATGTTTGAAACTTTTACAAATTAATTATAAAAACATAACATGTACATAAGTTCTTGTCTATGATTCTTGCAAAACACTTATTGCATTCCTGCATGTGTCTTTAATATAAGCATAAAGACATTTACAAATATGTCTATATAACATATTGGACAAAGATATTGGTTATCAACATTATTGCTCTCCAGAAACAGGTATTGTTCCGCGCTGTGTATGGGCCTATCAATCAATTAGTCATTACTCCTCACTCTCCTCAATGACGTATTTTTGTTCTTTGTGAGGGCATACTGGTGTCAGAGGACATGTCAAAAGAAACCTTAGACTTCAGTCAACATGGTTTCCTGTCTCTTTGCTGTGGGCCTGTTTGAGTACCTTCTTATTCCATAAGTCTGGTCATTCATAGATCACCTGCTGTCGGGAGGGTGTGCGTACTCTAGACACATGTTTCTCAATGATCATACCCTCACAAGCTATATCATGAACCAGAATAGACCCATGCTGAGACAAGGAAAGTCACTCTTAATTATGGGAAATCAATACACAAGGGTGTATTGTACATCACTCATACAGACAAAGACAAAAACCCACAGACTGTATAAAAACTGACTGGATGTGTTTTATCTACAGTTGCTACTGCAAATGTAATTTTATATCATGTCATTCTCTAGCACCCGAGAACGTGATCTTGAGCCAGACAAGGAATCGGTGTTTTGTGTTAGCTAGCATGAACACAGTAATTTTGAGCTGTCACCTCGAACTGTAAGTTTGCTGTATAGCTGAGAATTCATCTCTTTGTCCCTCCTGTAGCGTCGAACCTCGTCCACGGCCTCTCTCACCATGGTGACAGCCAACACAAAGCCCTGAGTGACAGGAAGAGCAAGAATGAAAACTATAATTAAGTGTCACAGAGGGCTGCAACACTGGTTTTCATAACAGCTCTCAGTTACATAATCCCAAAGTTATGGATTAGATAGTGAGGAATCTGTGTGCGCCACGTTTGTTTAATTCAACTCACCAGCGGAGCCCAGTAGGTATAAAGATAGCCGATTTTTAATGATGGCACAAACTGCGAGCAGGCGACCACCAAAAAATACAAGTTGAGGAAAAACTTGAACTGCTGGTATAGAACCTAAAATAAAAGAAGAAGAAAATATAATTAAAAGTGCTATTATATTCTATTAACAGGGTGGAAAGTATAGCCATAACTGATATGCTCTTCCATTATACCTCTCCATTTGTTGTTTTTCACATGGTGTCAAAAATGCTCCAAAATGACATAATTTCCTATTAATGGTTCCCATAACCATCACTGTAAAGAAACTGCAGCAGGTAAACTGCAGTACAATGCAGCACTTCACACCACATTACATTACCCTTTTTACATCATACACATGTATTTTTCAAAGATCATATTGTACTTCACCATTCAGCTAAAATAAATTGAGATATGAGATTTTATCCATATCGGCCAGCCCTATCATTAATGTGGTGGAATTTATTTTATGATTATTTTAGCTGTATTTCCATGCTTTAATAAAGTGACATTGAGTCATGTGTTTAATGGAATTGAATGACATAAACGTTTAAAAAACATGAAGTTGAAATTCCACATTAATTAATGCCACAGTTACATTCTGTTGCCTGTAACGTTTGCTGCTAATTCAAACAGCTAAGCCAAAGAATAACTCCAGTCTCATTTGTGCAGCTGTGCTTGTGACTCATAGTTTTGATCACTGAGCTTAACAAGGAGCTTTAAACAAACTTTAAACGCTTTAAAAAAGCAAGCGCGTTGGTTCTCTAACACAGGTATTGGTGTGTGTTATGGGGCTGTGTGCAGGAGGAAGCTGGGGGAACATAACCATGTTGTAGGGCTGGGCAATATATTGTAAACATTGATGTATCAAGAAATATTTTGTACAAGATAAAAAATGCCCATATCATAATATCCAATCTGTTATTAAAGTTACCACCTGAGTTTGATTTAATAAAAAAAAATTACATATAATAAGTTTCTGTGTGGAAAAGGTCTGGTTTTCGGAGAGACGACACTCTGTCACAGAAACATTGTAATTAAAGGTTATTATTTAAGTAAACAACATGTGGTCTTTCTGCTGATAAATACTGATACTTTAACATTATACTGTGTTCAGGTTTTCATTATATCGTTTTGTATATTGCCATTTCTCTTAAACAGGTCAAGATATGAGTTTTTCAGTCACATTGCCTAGTCCTATCATGTTACTAGTCCTGCCCAACTTAAATCCAACAGACTAAGAACTCCAACTGCAAGGAAAAAAAAGCTTCAAAAATCTCTCAAAGTTCTCTGCCTATTCTCAGTAAATACATCACAAACACTCTACATAATATTTCATAAATGCATAAAGAAAACGAGTAGAAAGGGTCTTCAAATACTTACAGGAAAAAATAAAGCATTAACCCACCCTTCAGATCTGTTATTTGTTAGTTTTAACGCTACTAAATAATTCATATCAGTTCGTGAATAATGGTTGTTAAAATGAAAACACTAAAATAAGGCTAGAGTTCAAGGGGCTAAAACAATATAACTCTGCACTTTCTTTGACAATGTGAATCTGCCAATTATTTTCTCCAAAATTCAGGAATAATGGACCAACAGAAATGCTCCAAAATGAATTAATAAAAGTTGAATTAATGGTTCCTTTCACCACCACTGTGAAAAAATGAGTAGACAGTTTTCTACAATGCACCATTTCACACCAAACCACTCAAAATTACTCTGTTTGAAACTGAAAAGGCCCAAATCCTATATGTACAGTATTATTCTTATAACATGGTAAAACAGTCACAATTGCTATTAAAGTTCTCCATTCTCTTCTCTCCATTCACTCACTGTTCAGATATCTCATGTTCTCGCTGTTCACAGACCGATCAGATATAGTTGGCTACCTAGCCGTACTTCAGACGAATCACTGGTTGCCTCATACAAAATTCATAGGACAAGCTGAAAATAAAGTTGCCAGGCGCACATACTGTATGCAAGGCGAACGGCCCTGAATAAGACATCAGCCAGCAGTCATAACACAGAGGATCGGTTACACATCGAATGGAAAAAGATACATTAGAATGCTGTTACCTCTTCAGTTCACAGATAGTTGCACATTAACCTGATTACAGGGAGAAATCTGTTCTGAGGACAATGGGTAGAGATTTCACTTTAAACAGTCTTAAGAGTGAGGTCACAGACAAGCAAGGGCCAAGGCACAAGTTAGGGCTGCGGTATCTGTGGGGTTTTACTGGTGAATGCATCCAGGAGTGGCAAGTCAGCCATGTAAACTCACCCCTGGTATGAAGGTGAGGATGTTGTATTTCTGGTTTTTGATGGCGTTTTTGGGGTACTTCTCCTCACATTTTTCCGGGTGGCCCAGCCACACCGTCCGAGCCTTCAGCTCTTTCTTCCTTCGACATGTGTGAGCCAGGCATTCACAGCAGCTGTGATCAAAAGGAAAAAGTAAAAACATGGTATCATTAAGAAAGCAAAATATAGTTTAAAATATTCCACTGTGTGTTTAGGAAATCTCTCTAAACACTCAAAACAGGTGAAAATTTCTATCAAACAGTGTAAAAACATGATTATTAAAATCCAAGTGTCAAGATCATCAGTCATTATTTGATGATTAAAAAGAGCAATTACAGTTTGGAAATTAACTGAATGTGTATAAATTGACTTTAGTTGGGAAAAAATAGCCATTTGCCATATGCCATTTGTGGTTGGAAAGAAATTGCTGGCATTCATTTAGACATGCTAATTTAAAATGTTTTTTTTCTGGATCTATTATCCTTTTTTCCTCGTAGGGTCTATTAATCACATTTATGTAACAAAAACTATCCTAATACATTTTAAACTCCCTCCTGTTATTCCTAGATGATTTTTTTGTTATTTTTCCTTCAAGATCAAATAACGTAAATGAGCTGAATTCTGATTGGCTGCATGGTGGTGCTTTACTGTTTGGTGCTTCACTGGAAATAAACCTTCTCAGAGTGGAAATGCTCATCACTTCAAGACTAGTGGGTGGAGCTAAACTGCTGTGGCCTGAATGGAAACATATACATGATTCTTTCGGTTTCTGTGACATCACAAAAACTGTGAATTAAAAGTTTCCACGTTTGGGCTATAAGACGCGGCGAGTGAACTGTACATTGAAATATTGACAATATTTACATTATACACTACACTTTAACTTGACAGAAATTCCCTACAATTAAGCATTTATAATAAAGAGTATACATCAATCAGCCACAACAATAACACCAATAATGTCATTATTTCATTACAATGGTTCCCGATAGTAGCGCGGGATACATGAGGTAGCAAGTGAACAGTCAATTCTTGAAGTTCCTGTGCTGGATCTGAGCCACTTTGACAAGAGCAGGAATGTGGTGGCAAAATGACTGGGTCAGAGCATCTCCAAAACAGCAAGTCTTGTGTGGGGAGCACCTATCAAAAGTGCTCCAAGGAAGAATAATCAGTGAACCAGCGACAGAGTCAGGGCCTGTCTGGTCCAATCTAACGGAAGAGCTAGTGGAATCCATGCCTTGCTTGGGGGGGAGGGAGGGGGTCTAAAAAACATTAGGCAGGGGGTTTTAATGTTATGGCTGATACACACAGAAGAGGTCAAAGGAAAGGTCTAAGCATACACACCTTTTATGCGAGTTAACATTAACAACAGTGAGCAAAACGAATGAAGAAATCCCACTTATATTCCCCACCTGCTGTTCAGTGATGCCAAGCACAACTGCATGTGCCGAACTTCTATTTCTCACTTTGAAGGTCAAACAGTGAGCTACACATCGCGTTTGTTGACTTTTATATCTGTTTTACATTCTACCTGAAGTGTGCCCCATGCTCCCACACTGGTGGAGAGCAGAGCTGGGCCTCTGGATAGTGTACACAGTCATGCTGATTGGTTTGGCTGGCATTAAAATAAATTACATACACTTTGAAAAAATACAATAATATTTGTGTTGGCCTATCTGCCCTCTGTCTGGAAGTGCCAGCACCCTGATTCATAAGAGAGATTATTTGCTCAAATGAACGTTGTTTAAATAAGTGGCCCATTTGAATAAGCAGAATCATTCTGCTTGAATTATTTGTTCCTTTCATAATCCTTTGCCTAAGCACACAGAAAATTACTGGAAAGCATCAAACTGGTCAGCTGTGCGAAATCCGATTTGTTCATTAAGGGGGGGGGGGGCTAAAAAAAAAAAAAATCAATACGCAGCTTACAACTGAGATGCATCACTGATAAACAAATGAGAATGGAAACTACAGGGGTCAATCACGACTGATAATTCTCAAAAGGTAATTCTTGTACGCATTTCCTTTTGATTCTGTAATATTCCGTCACACAAAAATAAGCCAGAACCAATGTAAACTGGACTGTACTTGGAGACTGTGCCATGCAATTCAGTCACAGCACTTGACCCAAAAGTCTCTTTTGGCTGCTGATGCGCAACAAGGAACTCAACCAAAAACATGACCTTAGCTTTTGTGTATGCATTTCATGCACAATTACCAGAGCGTTAGAGAGGTTCACAGTGGAGCTGGCATAGTCTTTATCTACCCCTCTTTCCCCTTCTCTCACACACACAGGTGCACATACAGGTCTGTATTCATTTGCACTATTGATGCGGACTCGTAAAAATAAAAGTGCTTTGGTTCCCTAAAGAACCATTTTAGAAAGAAATGTGAATGAAGAAAACTATACACTGGTAAAGAACCTTAAAATAGACTGCTTTAAAGACCCTCTAAAAAGGTCATTAACACTCTCACATTGATGTGAAAGAAACTGAAAAAATGTCAATATAAAAACGGTAATTATCCTTTAATTTTTTATTATTATAATAATTAAGTAATTTTTTACTATAATGAAAACAGGAGTAAAAATACAAAAGAAGACATATCAAGATCTGGTCCAGTTGATTGGTATCAGAACCAATCCAGGCATACTTTAATAAATTAGGTATTGGCTTTATTAAATATGGAACAAATACTGGCTATATAAACAATAATCGCCCCCTCCATTTAGTAATGAAAGTAAAATATGTTATTAATACAATTATGTGTTAATTAAATACTTAAATATTCTAAAAAATATTCAATAGAAGAGAGAAAAAAAGAAACAGTGGCACCACTTGCCAATATATAAATTTGCCTGTGCATCAAATAGTCATATATAAACACAGTTTTCCCATGCTGGAGTTTTTATTCATTTTTCATTAAAACTGCAAAAAAAGTGTGAGAAAAATGTAACTACAGCTGCAAACTACCTTCCACACAGGACCTTCCAACCTCCGCAGAGGAACCAGCCCAGGCCTCTGCGCCGCTGGTTGATTCTGGCCCTAGGCAGCGTCTGGTAATCACTCTCATCATTCTCAAATGCCTCCTCGGACATCATCAAGGGCATCTCGTCAAGATTTGACGCTTCGTCTTCAATCTGGTACCTGGGAAAAGCAGAAGGTCAAGTGAGTGAGGACCATGAGAACAAAACCAATGAGAGACAAAGAAAAACACATCTCCGAGGACCTAAACCAAGGAAAGCAGTCAAATTACAGAAAATCATTAGCCAGATTCCAGTCGTCCTGAGTTCCACAAGGACAACTGGATGTGGATCAGATTTACTCTGTAACTTTCTGTAGAGTGACAGTGGTCAAATCTTAGTCAAGTGCAAAACTTAGTGCTTTTTGGGAAAAAAAAAATGAGAGAGTTGAATCCACTTCAGTGATGCATTGGGTCTAATCCCTATAATCTTACAGTAATCAAGGCTAGTCTTTATCTCAGCATAGGACAGGTTCTACTGCAGTTATGTCATGATACCTGTATTCTCACTTCATTAACAGTGTAGGATCACATCAAGATACAAGCTTACAATACAACAATCATCATGCTGTAGGAAAAAAACCCTAGGACTAGACCGATATATGAGTTGGCCTATAAATATAATCTGATATTGACTACTGGTTGCCTAATCACCATTAGAAAAGGATTGCTGCAGACAATGAGGAGATAATTACCTATTTAATAGGGCCCAATCGTTACCAACTAGGGGCCTATGATTTAATGTAATTAGGACTAGGCGATATGGACCAAAAGTCATATCCTGATATATTTTAGCTGAATGGGGACAAACGATACACGATAAATATGATGTGAAAAATACAATGTGAAAAAATGGACACTTCCATCTTTTTGACAATATTTTCTTCTTTATACACACTAAGTTTCCCTCCACAGAGTGCATTTGAGAGTACAAATAAGGACGCACGGGAGCAGAGGAAGAGCAGTGAGCAGGGGGCGGAGCAGAGAAAAGGAGCACAAAAAAGTTTCCAAAAGATTAAAATAGAATGCTATTTAAAAACTAAAAAACTTGATATAAATGATATCACCTCAGGCCATATCTTGATGTTTATATCCTGATATACACACAAATATTGATACTGCCAAGCCCTAAATGTGATGATGCATTTCTGATGATGCATATGTCCTTAAAGGTAAACTGTTACATATTTTGTTTATTATTAAATAAATAATATAAAATATATCAACATAAAAATCAAATAAATAAAACCATGTGACCCTGTTGACTACATCAATTTATATTAATCTTGCTGAACACAAAACATATGCAGGATGTACATGTGAATAAACAAAAAAATACATAAAACACTAATTAAAAATTAGTGAATTAATGTCTAATTAAATATTAGAAAACTAAAAATGCCAATCCATACCAAAAAGATTTTATTTGATGTAAAAAAAATGCATAATCACAGATAAATGTGGTGTCCAGAGTAGCACCTGTCACAGGCTCATATAAGCTTGTTATTCACATGCCCCTTCTTTGAATTGTCTTTTTCACATTAAATGGCACAACATTTACATTTAGAAGTTCCTACAAGTCACTGTCTGTAAGCACTGTTTCATTTAAGATGGAAGAAAATGTTGGAGAAGTTGTGCTACTGCTTTAGGTGTTGCTGTATTTCAATCTCCTGAATTGTACATATTATACATGTGTTTATAATTGTATGTCTTTTATAAATCTATATAAAGTATGAGATACTGTTTCCCTTAAACAATTAAAGAGTAAAATATAAAGCTAAAATCCAAAATATCTAAAATAACAATAATATTATTATTAGTACTTGCCACTGGGTTTGATGACATGGTAAAAACCTCATATATCTTGCTGTTTAAAAAAATGTCCACAGCACAATATTTATGGCAATTTTTTTGACACACAGACATAATACCTCAGTATTGGCAAATTCTTAAAAATGTCTATACTACACCATACTCAGTACAGTGACTTTTATTCAAAATATGGTGCATTTCATCCAGTTAAATAGGGCTAATTACAGTCTGCACAATTAAATGTGTAGTTGGTCGGTTTTTTTATAAGTACGGTCAATAAATAACATGCTTAGAAAAGCATACTGTGTATCATAATACAATTTCTCACAATAAGATAAAATTCCAGCTGGGTCCTACTCTCCACATAGGCTAGAAGGAAAACTAATGCACAGAGATAGATGGCTAAATGTAAGAGTATCAAGTTGAGTATCAAGTACCTGTAATAAATGTCCAAATGTCCAATACATGACCAACTGAGACTGCAGACAACAGTCTAATACATACAAATCTAAATGCAGACACAAAACGTCACTTCATACACTCTTCATCAGCTTGTATCAGACCTGCATTTCTACTTTTCAGGTGACAATATCAAAGTCCTCCTATGCCAACACCAGAAACAAAAAAGGTCACACCTTTACATCCCTGGAGTTAAGAACAGAGGAGTGGCAAGCTTTACAGCTTCTACTCCACACAGTCCTGAAAAGAAACAATAACAATGATAAAAGCTCAAGCATTAATTTGAGAGCAATTTGCACACTCTCACACACATCTCTAGTGATGTGTGGTAGAAAGCTATTGTGACACACTGAGACAGGCAGAGTCTCCAGAGGGCATCAGATTTCAGCCACACATCAGCCCACCGATTAGAGCATCGCCTCCACTTAAACTCTAGTGGCCTGTGCTCTGTCTCAGAGTGAACTGATTCAATGAAATGAATTCAAGCAATTAAACACCTGCGATGTTTGAGCTTTCTCAGCTACTGCAGCACAAAAGTATAAACCAAATTTCTCTGACTTTAAAAATCTAAAATCTGCCAATATCAGCTTTGCATAGTTCCAACCTATGATGAAGTTCAGATTCATTGTAGGAGCTGACATTTATGTGCACAAGCACAGAACACTTCAGCATCAATCACAATCAAAACAAAGGTTTTTTTTCCATATATTGATTTTAAACTGGAAATAAAAAGCCCACTAATTCTAAAATAAGGTTAAGTAAACTAACTAGTGTAATCAGGGAAAATGAAAATTTGTGTATGGGGTGGGGGGTCATCCATTCTGAAGGATAAGAAAGCCTGGATTTTTTTTTTTTGCCAAACCACTTAGCAGGGCATTTTCAGTTACTAACTGGTACCCTTTGCTAAAGTGTGCATGTGCAAGTAGTGGCTTTTACCACAAAGACAAGACGTCTGTTCATCTTAAATTGGCTAAAAGAATGAATGTGTTTGCCAAACTTTGATCTCTCGGTTGAAAATACAATTAACTACTAAATTAACTGGACTAGCGCAGATACTAAAAACTGTTGTGGAAAAGAGGATGAAGCTAAAACTTGTTATTTTATGCCAATATAATTAAGCCATTCCACCCTAAATTGTGCTGCAGTTACATTATGGAAAAAGCCACCAAAACTTTAGCTTAATGTTACAGATATAGCAAACAGAGAGATCTGGATGCAGTCTCTTGTGATGGTAACAGAAATTTTGAAATTGCTAGAAAATTAATCACTTAAAAAGAAAAATAGACTTGGTATGAGTCACTTTGTAAGTATTATTATAGTATTATTATAAACATATAGAGGATTGGGTAAGGAGAAATGGACTACTGATTCAGAACCCTCTCAAACACAAGTAAGAAAAGGTGAAAGGGACACCTCCACAGGCGCACTAACACGTTAAACAATTCATCAGAAAAATAAATATTATATATTAATTTGAAGGTGAAAGAAAATCAGAATTTTGATTAAACTTGATCTGATAAACATCTCACGGAAAATGAACAACTGTGGAAAATAACTGATCAGCTCAAATACTTGTAAATATGTAATAACTCACTAGAGCAAATAAATGTCAATATACTGGGATATTGTGTGACGATATACTATTATTGTATCTGTTATGCAGGTTTGTGTTTGGCCATTTCTCTTTAGTTTAACGAGATAGGAGCCCTATTCATCACAGGCCTACTGAAAGTTGTATTTTCCATATGCGAAATCAATGCATTCAAAGCACCAGAATGCTCATATTATTACTACTGTACTATTGCTTCTTTCAACTCACACTATTTTTATATGTACAAGTCAACTCTCTTGCAGGCTGCACTTTGGTTTCACAGTGCTACAGTCTTGTTGATTGCCTACTGTAAATCCAGCATTGCTCTGTGGCAATAAACAATCTTGAAACAATCCTGAACCTGTTGCTTTGGAGGTACATTTTCCCTCTGTCAATTTTATAACAGGGCAGATGGAGGATAAGAGATTAGTATACAATCATATAAGGCGCTATCCTTGCATTCCCAATCCCAACTCATAGCTATAGGCCCACAGCTTAGGCTCAACATGATCGGCATCAGACAGCTCTCCCTGGAGTAAGCTAATGCTGTGGCAGGAGAGGTGGAGGAGAACAGAGAAAGATGAATGAACCTGAACCCAGCACCAACTGCTCCTCTTAAAGGTGCACCTATCTTAGAAATCCACCAGATCCTCAAACACACGAGGCCTGTAAGCAGAAAAGTGGAGGGGTGAACACGAGATCATGAACCTGGTATTACAGCACCATTTGACCCAACACTGTAGTAGTAATTAAGGAATAGTAATAATACTCATTTGACCCACTGTGTTGTGCACACACAGGAATTACACTGCCACATTTTACCCATTCACACACAGTGATACACACATACACACTAGTGAGCACACGTGCCCAGAGTGGTGGGCAGCCCTATCCTCCACGCCCGGGGAACAGCTGGGAAGTTCAGTGCCTTTCTCAAGGGCACTATCAGTCATGCCCTGCCCATGTCCTTCAGAGACTGGAACCAGCAACCTTCCAGTCACGAGTCACGGCTGCTCACCGTGTTTCATACAATGTTTTAATAAATGAGCAATATTCCATTTAAACAATCAATACTTATGATCATTATTACACAGGTGGACACATTTATGACCTGATCTAAAGGTATAGGTCCAATGTATGCTGATTTTTTGGCTGTATGGACACAATAACTGTGTATTTCACTCGTTAAGCTGACTTCTCTCTTATTAAACCAGCAGTTAGGTCTTATGGGAGCACGGCTACAGGCCTGACTAGTGCACTCACATCTCCAGGCTGCCTGACTTGTGTTATTTTTTCTTTTCTGGCTCTTCTGGAGGAAGGCAAAGAGAATCTGCGAGTCACGTGACCACAAATGAAAGCAACAACAGTAAACAGACATTCTACACTGCTTCCAACCAGGCTACAGCCCTAAACTCGGTGTCAAAAGTGTTTGAACCTGTGTCCGAGCCTGTAGTTTCAGTACAAAGCAGAAGAAAGTCCACACTGCCAGCTGGAATCAACCGGCCAGCAACGGTGAGCTCAGCATGCTAACGCCCAACAGCGGCGAAACCACGTTCCACCGCGATGTCAACCCGAAAAGACCGTCGATAAAGTGTGTCCAGAAACGACAGACATCGGCCTCTAACCTGACAGGTCTGCCAGCACTGTAATAAGCGGCTCTCTTTGAAAATTTCCGCACTGGATTCAGCGGGATGCTGTCAGCCATCTTGGCTGCAATGTGTACAAAGTGGCGTCACGTGACGCTTGTGGCGCTTGAGAAATAGAGCTGCACTTTCCGTCCCTCCAAACTGCACGGCCCCCCGACGTGTTTGGGCAGGAGAATGATATTTAGAGCATTAAATGTACATTTGCTGTGTTTGTAGGAGACAGTGGTACACGCCACGTATCGTTATTTTCAGGAGCTCCTAGTTAGAAGTGGAAAGTCCAGGTCCAGAAACAAAAACGCCGCTCCGGGATTTTGTTCCGACTGCCGAAAAACCCGGAGCGCAGTTTTTGTTACTGGCCCTGGATTTTACAGTCCTAATCCTAGACTAATCGTGTGTGTGTAACAAATTCTGTTGTAAGTTCTGTTCTGAGTGTTTATGAGCTGAAAATACAAAAAATAAATAAATGATTTGATGATTACATTGACAATAGTATTTACTACAATATATTCTTCAAAATACCTGATTTTTCCATTCCTAATCCTAGACTACGTGTGTGTGTGTGTGTGTGTGTGTGTGTGTGTGTGTGTGTGTGTGTGTGTGTGTGTGTGTGACAAATTCTGTTGTAAATTGAGTGTTTTTGAGCTGAGAAAAAATATCGTTCAGAATACCTGACAGTGATCCAAATAAGATAAAAATCAACCTGAATGTCCTTTATTATTTTTGTTATTTGTGTGTGTGTTCACCCACCCCATCTTGCTGATCAGTCAGGAGTCTGCATGCATGCACACGTGGACAGAGCAGTAAATATGCACTGGAAGCTCCTTTGGCATTTAAACTGGGATTTAATTAGGTTAGAATCAAGTGGATTTTGGCTGTTTTTCAAGATGGATTATTCACTGATATTTCATCACCCAGTGATCAGACCCTGGTTAAATAGGGTCTTGCAGTTTATTATGATATATGATCATATCTGTTGGCTACTCTCATCATGAGTTATGAAGCCTAAAAAAACAGCATGTAATGGCCCACAAAGTGTGGATATCAGGTCTTAAGACTTACATATCTCTCTCGATTTAATAAATTGTTCCCTCAAATAAGCTTTAGTTAAACGGATTGAATAATATATTAAACTATATTTGAATGGAACGATGATACATGTAAGTCAATACAGTATTAGAGTCAATGGAGTACGGAGGCATACAGATTCAGTAAGGCATCCTGCGGAACATTTGCCCGCAGATGTTGCAGCTAAGCCTGTAGATCCTGCATACTCTTGAGTTTCGGTCCCAGCTGATCCCATTAATTGTTGATTGGTGATAAATCTGGTGACTGGGAAGGCCAAGGAAATGTTACAAGAATGTATTCAACAGCCCTGCCATGAGAGGTGAAATGTGGACTAGATGCTCTCAAGATCATCACACCAGCAGTTGATGCAGTGTGTTGCCACACAGCAAAGGCAGGGTAAAAGTGCTCACCATGAGGCCTCAATACCCTAATCCCCCTCTCAAAGTCTGTCAGCTGGGCAAAATGTCTTTGATTATGTCATAGAAGCATGTCTAGTAATTTCACAAAAGAGATACACTACCCAAAAGTAGCCTCCGAGAGCTGCTTTATAGGACAACAAGAGAAGATTTTTATGCCTCCTGTGCCAAAACGTAGTATCTAATCAGACATATATTAAACTAATGAGTATTTATTGAATTAAGGGAATTATTTATTGAATTGTGAGAATTTTTTTAATTGCTACTTTAGGATCTTTGTACC
Source organism: Acestrorhynchus altus (assembly GCA_034509495.1). Lineage (NCBI taxonomy): Eukaryota > Metazoa > Chordata > Actinopteri > Characiformes > Acestrorhynchidae > Acestrorhynchus > Acestrorhynchus altus. The sequence goes on along the minus strand of CM067505.1, from coordinate 7,536,843 downwards.
TGTTGCGATGTGTACCTGTTGCAAAATTATCTATTTTACTTTATGTAATGTTGATTCTCCTGTAAATAAAGTCAAACTGGGCATTTGAGTCTAAAGCTAATTCCCTCAGCATAAGCACTAATATATGTATAAAGTATACTGACTTATTACAATAACAATAAAAAAATCTTTAAAAAAGTAATACTAAAGAAGAAATATGTATATTACTGATACATAAATAACAAAAATAATAAAGCACATTCAGGTTGTTGTTTTTTTAACTACTGTCAAGGATTTTGAAGAATGTTTTATTATAAATATCCTTCTCAAATAACTCATCAAAATATTGCTTATCAATTTTTTTTTCATCCTTTACATTCAAAAAGAATGTAAATGGACAATAAAAAATTGTCAAACTCACACAACTATTTATTCTGCTAATGAAGACAAATTTGAGTAGCCTAGGATTTTCTGAAAATAACATTATCTGGCATGTGTCTCCTAGAAACACTTTTTTTTATTTTTAGGTGAATAAAAATATGTCAAACTACAAAAAACATCCCGCAGAATTTGCCTAGGTTTCTAAAGGTTAATGGATAAATAATATAACATATTTAAATGCATTTAAACATAAACTTGTTACATAGCATACATGTGAATCTATCATACAAAATGAATCTCATGGACAAAGACCTAAATGCTAAGCTTCACAATACTTAATATATAAAGGTTTTATTTAAGGTATAACTCGCTGTATGTTTGGAGTACTTATAAATGCTGTTTGCTCTGACTGACTTTTTCTTAATAAATAATGATACATCATACAGAAATTCTTTTTCTCTGTGAGTATTTGGGAGTAATGTAAAAGTAAGGAGAAGCAGGTAGCTAAATAATCATTTCTTTTTTATACAGTAACAGCCCCATATATTCACAGAGGTATCAGTTAGACCACACTACTGAAACTGTGTGTAAGTATTGGCCTGTTCCTATTGTACGTGCCTCTTTGTGCATTGTAAAAATAATACTTTCAGTGTATTTGCAACAGTTTCAGTGTACTGCTAGTGCCAACACACTGGGGCATGGCATCATTATCGTAGTAGGTTTCCCCCTCTTTTTTGACCACAGCAGCTTTTAATATGTGTATTTCATTTTCTAAGCTAATTTCCTAAGAACTGTTTTGTTTGACTTGACCATTTGTCAATTATCATTAAGTAAAAATCGATTGATAAATATTTAAAAAAATGTATTAATTGACAATCAGAAATCTTTATTGAATGAGGCAACATTATAGCAACCTAGAAATGAATCAAGTTCAGTCAGTAGATCTGTGATTTCACCTCATTGTGTAAAAATACAATAGATGCAGCAAAAACAGCAGCTCCCTTTAAATCTTGTCACATACCGCATCTGAATATAAAAATAGTGTCTCGTTTCATGCAGAGGACACAGTTAAATACAGTTTTGTTGAAAATCTTTCCCCCTTTCTACATGAATGAAATACTATACAATATAATCTATGAACATGGAATAGCGTAATGATACTCAGCACTAAAACTGACAAAGCAATAACAAGACAAATCAAATTCGAAACCTCTAAAATGATTCAGATGCTCACCACCTGCTGTTCCTTTTGTATTAGAACTCTTGATAGAAAGTTTTGCACAGATACAGACAGGAAAACATATTTACACATCTTAAAGATTGGTAAGTCTGGCAATAAACAGTCCCGTAGTCACCCTAGCTTTTGATTTTTTTTTTTGTTTGCTAAAACTGGAATAAGGGATGCCTGGGGCTTTAAAATGGACAGATTTGTAATGTATATTTAATAATACAATTTCACTCCATCACATTCATTATTCATCTAAACAAACAAGTGAGTGCATAAAACTCAAACACTACCATTCGAAAGTTTGGAATTCACTATTGTCAATCAAATAAAACTGGTTAGTCTACATATTTATGAATAATATGATTCTAATCTAAAATAATCTAATCTGTTTTGCTCTTAAGTATTAAGAAGCCTCATATTTGTGATCTTCAAACCTGGGTGCAAACAAATGTACCTAAAATTACTGTATTTTTTCAACTAATATATTTTTGTCATTCCCAAAATATTTAAATTATATAATCTAAATATAACAATGTTAATTAACTTATGATTCTTAATTCTAGTTATTATAGGAAACATAAACATGGTTAATAGCACAAGTGATTCCAAACCCTTGAAAGGTAGTATGTACTTGTATGATGTAGACTTTAAGAAGTGTATTTTTTTCCAATGTGTCTAATAAGGGTGAATATATTTAGTTTTAGCACTATTCATTTGGTGTAGCAAAAATGAGATCATACTGCTTGTAGTGGAAGGAAAACCCTATGATATAAGCTGTAGGTTCACACAGGACAATGATTAAGGTTAAATAATAAAGGTTTTTCAAGTTTTGTTATTTTAAACATTGCCTCTGTTGAATTGTGAAAAACATTCTGTTATCATAGCTTTATGGTATATGTATTTATTCATGAAAGCAATCTTTTCAAGTATTTTATAGCACAACTTTCCTACCATATTATGAACCATATACAAGAATAAAATGATTTACATTACTTTAACATGGGAGTAAAACTATCTGTCTTATTCCTATAACTTAGGCATAACTCAGTTGTTGAGAATTTATTTGTGTCACAGTCACACAAAGATTTTCTCCAAAATGGCAACTTTACAGGAGAAGGGAAAAACCTTAACTCGGTGGAAGTCAATGTAAAAAATGTAAAAAAAAAAAAAAAAAAAAAAAAGTGCATATAGACCCACTGTGCTGCACACAGTGAAATTTGTCCACCACATTTAACTCATCCACAGAGTGAAACCCACACATACACACTAGTGAATTCCCACACTACGGGGCAGTGAGCACACATGACCGGAGCAGTGGGCAGCCCTATCCATGGTGCCCAGGGAGCAGGTGGGGAGTTAAGTGCCTTGCTCAAGGCAACTTCAGTCATGTCCAGCCAGTTTGGGGAATCAAACCAGCAACCCAGTTACAAGGCTGGTTCCCTACCAGGCCATGGCTGCCCAAAACCAGGCCACAGCTGCCAAAAAATATATATATATACAAGTCATTTTGGAGCATTTATATTGATCCATATATGATGAAATTCAAAAAGAAAAAAAAAAGAATAGCAACAAAAGGATAAATTACATTGTTGTGTGACAATGAAAATATAATTTAGAGTTTATGATTGTAGTATTTTGCAGTGCCAGTGTCTTTTATTGGTATGTTAGTGTGGAGTCTTTGAATTTAAAATGAAAGTAAAGTCCTTATAAAATGAAATAAAGAATTCCATTTATCATTGTTAATGACATCAGATGACATCAAACTTAACACTGTAAAACATCATCCCTGTGTACAAATGCCAGTGTTCTTCTCAGACGTTCTCTTCTCAGGAGAATTTACTGGGTGGAAAGCTGCCAAGCTGGGCAATACGTGGTGACAAAGTAGGTATGTCTGACTATGTAGTTGCACTTAATTAGACATGAAGCAATTCAAGTAGCTGCAGCATGTTGTTATATGTTTGCTGATGTCTAGATTAATTGCAGAGGGCCTTCAGTAATCCCATATGGGTACATTTGAGTGTCTTATTTGATTGCTTGCCAACAATGCAAATAGAAAATATATTCAAAGTATTTTTCCTCATGGTGAAAGCTACTTGTTCTGGTGGGGATAGAGCATTGCTAAGCAAAAATCCCTTTCTTCCTCTTAACAATCACATAGAATAGCTTTAAGATTTGGACTTCATGAACACAGCACTTTACCTTCAATGGTAACTAGAACAAAACAAACTGTGAGAATAATTTGATTTAGATTTCATTCATTCACATATAAAACCTACTTTCTTCCCTAAAATTGTGCTGGATACAAAGTTTAAATCACACTACTTGCTTATGTGTTGCAGTCCGAGTTGCTGCTGGTAACGTGGTTGTCCCCTTTCCAGTTTTATTTTTTATTTTTTTGTCTGTTATGAGAAGTTCAATGTTCAATCAATGTGCCTTTAATCCCTCAGAAAAAAAGTAGCCACATCTAACCCATCTATAGAAAAAGGAAATGGGACACTGATCGTTCTACAGTTCTAAACAGCTGAAAACATCAGCTCAAATGAAGCACATACTGTAGTCAGCTTTATTGTCCATGTATGTCTTTGCATATGAGAATATTTCAATCCTCTCTTTAACATCAATTGATTCTAATCTCTTTACTGTCATCAATCAACATGGAAAAGTGCCGTCCAGTCCCAAGGTCGACACTTGTTTTTCCCAGGGTCATGATTGGTGAGCTGTTGCCTGTGCTGGACTTGTCCATGGCCATAGTCATAGCAGGAAGCTGAGGTACCACACCATTCTGAATGACAGAAATTTCATTGTTCTTCATGGCTAAGCCACTGCTAATGGCTGCAGCATATCGACTCCAAAAGTTCTGATCCACGTTCATGGCCCGTGCAGCTAGGTCCTTCTGAAATACTTCATTGAATTTTAAAGCTTCTCCACCAAGAAGAGCCAGGGGGTTTTCCACAGACAGTCGCCTTCCTCTGCGAGCAGGAGTGTTATTCCACATGTGGGTGCCCATGTGCACCTAGAGGACAACAAGAAGATGTGATGAGATACATTGTTTTTATAGAAAAACAGTACAGTTCCATAGCCTGGTAGCTTTCAAAACTTTTGTTATAGTAGACCTACAAACAACCTACCATATTTTCTGGACTATAAGCTGCACCTGAATATAAGCTGCACCCACAAAAAAAAAAAAATGGAAAATAGGATAGGATAGAACTTTACTGATCCCTTGGTAGGGTTCCCTCAGGGAAATTAAGGTTCCAGCCGCAGCATAAGTACAAAAGAAGTAGAAATAACATATATAAGAAGAAAAAGCTGCACCTCATTTTAAGCTGCATGGTTTAAAGTGTGGAAAAAAAGTAGCAGCTTATAGTCTGGAAAATACGGTATATAGCATGTTGGAACAGAAAAATGGCCATAATTAACTATTTTTATTTTCACCATTTATTCTGTGTATTTCTCTCTTCACCATTTCTTGGAGACCAATTAGCTTCATTATGATTTTTGGGAATGCATGACAGCATACCTTGAGGTTGCCCTTTGTTGTGAAAGCTCGTCCACAAATGGAGCAAGCGAAAGGTTTTTCACCAGTGTGTGTGCGTTCATGGATCTGTAGGGCACTTGCTGAAGAGAAGTTCTTTCCACATACGTTACAGTTGTGCTGTTTCGGGGTTCGTCGAGGTGGTGGAGTTCCAAGCAGTGAAGTCATGCCTGGCATCATTGCTTCAGAAGGAGAAGGTGAAGACTTAATGGGTCCATATGGAGGAAAAGGCCCTTCTTTCACTGTGTATGGCCTACTTAAGCTTTCCATCTCCATTTTAACCGAGGCATGTATGTTGTTATTATCCAAGTCAGGAGACCTCTGGGTTGTTCCTGAGAAAGTAGAGATTAACCATAAGCAAGTGTCATCTTGGTTTTTCAACGACATGAAGATGTAAATCATGAATTTTACTGACGTATGGTAACATTCATATTGGATTCAACTATCCTTTGTACAAATAGGTATCAAGCACATCCATAAAGATGATACCATCTTACCATGATCTTTGCTGAAACACTGTATGTTGTAAGTGATCTCTTTCTTGACTGACGACTTGATCTGATCAAGAACTTCCCCATTCATCCCATTTGAGCCTGGGATATCTAACAATTCACATTTTATTGTAGCAGCCTTCTCTTGGTTATGTGAACTGATGTTGAGTGTAACTGGGTCATAATGGCCGTCAGGCTGACATTTTGATGGGGTGTGAGGTCTCTGAATGAAGCTGTCTGACTCTGGCATGAGTGGACTCTGATTCTCAAAATCTCCAATGGAAGGAGAGCCCCTAGCTGGATGGTCATTGTCCAAAAGGCTAGTCATGGCTGACTTGTGTCCAGTTAAATGGCAAGCTCTCAATTCACCAGTTTTGAATTCAGTACCAACAGGAGGTAGTGGAGAAAGTGGTGATGAACTGTCTGAAAAAGTCAGGAGGTTTTCACCATTTTCCATAATGTCCCCCTCCTCTTCACAGGAAATATCATCAAGGCCATCATCCTCATCGTTCATGTTGTCAAAACTCTTCTCATCAAAAGTGAAGTCATTTTCTTTTTCCCGGATGGTGTCTGTTGGCAGAGTTTGGAGGTTATTGGGAATCTGGCCACCCATGTGCATGCGAATGTGCTGCTGTAACACAACAGCATTGGTAAATTTCTTCTGACAAATTGGACAGGAGTGTTGAACCTGAAGCGGAGGCTTGGCGCGGTGGACACCAAAATGAGTCTTCAAGTTCCCCTTGGTGGTGAAAGCACGACCACAAACCTTACATTTAAACGGCCTCTCCCCAGTGTGGATGCGATAATGCATCTTCAGTGCACTTTGACAGCTGAGCACACGGTGGCAGATCACACACTGATTGGGGTCCATCATATTTTTGTCAATGTTCTCTACAAGCTGTTGAAGCTTTGATGTCTCTGATGTCTGCATGGACTCTAGGGCTCCACCAAATGGAAACCTGTTTTTAATGTTGTCCCTGATCAGCGGAGGAGAAGAAGATTTCATCACTGATGTTACCAAGTCAGTGGACTCTGGTGTACTTCCTCTTGTAGGTGTTCCTGTTGACATAGATACTGGGGGAGTGTTGTGATTTGCGAGGTTTAAATGCTGTGAATTGTCCGCATCTCTGGTTGCACAGTTTGTGGGAAAGTGAAATTCCTCTGCTTTTGAAACTGGTGTTGTTCTCCCTTCTGTGTTTGCCTGGGGTGATGCAGTTATTTTAAATATGCCTGGTAAGTTGTCGGACTGCATAGGTGGTTCAGAACCAATAGCATTCGGAGACAAACGTGCACTTTCATTTCTTGTGGATGAGGGCCTTTGTGGAGAACTTCCTGAGAGCGCTTTGCTAAAAGAATCTGCAAAGTTTTCCACACTTTTTACTGTTGGAGGCAACTGCAGGCCCACTGTAGCAGGTAGCGTTGGTAGAACAGGTTTGCTGTCTAACCACGTAGACCCAGGTTTCTCTGGTGCAAAAGACATTCCATAGGGGATACCAGAGCTGGTTGGAATATTATCAAGATATTCTGGCACTGGGTATGGGTTCATCTGAACATGAGGGTATTTGTCCTTGTGCCTTTGGAAGTGAACTTTCAGATTTCCCTTGGTGGAGAAACGGTTGCCACATATGTTGCATTTAAAGGGCCTCTCACCTGTGTGAGAGCGCAGGTGGATCTGTAAGGCACTGTCACTGCCAAACACCTTGGCACAGAACCTACATTTGTGCTTGAAGAAAGGGTCCTCAGAACTGGGCTTGGTGTCAAATATAGAGACGCTGGGCATTTTGCCCTTGCGATGCTTTATCATAGCAGCAAGTGGGTCTAGTGCATTGGTAGTGGCTGCAATGCTGGCAAGTGGATTGGGAAAGATGACTCCACTAGGAGGGCTTTGAGGTAGCAATGGAAGGTTGGCAGAGGGATTGAGGACACTGCTCTGGCATACTGAGAGTGGGCCAGAAGAGCTCAGAGGTTGAATGTGACTAGCATTGGAGAGAGCACCATTACTGGAGGACAACAGTGAAGATGCCCCTGTGTAAGTGGACAATGACGGAGCTGGGTTTGCTAAGGAAACTACGGGACTATCATTTCCTTTAGTATCAGACTGTTCCTTATGTGGCTGCAATGGCAGAAACGGTGAACCTTCAAGTGTGGACGTTTGGGACACAGATGCTTGACCATTTACAGTGGAAGGCATGACACCAGACAATGGAAGTACAGGAGGAGGAGCCATGGCTTGGAAATTGTAAGCAGAAGAGACAGAGGATGGACCTTTGGAAGCTGGGTTTAATGCCGCTTGTGTAGGGTGCCTATTCATTACAGCAACCTGACTGCGTATCTGCTCGATGAGTTGCAACTGGTGGACCTGCTGCCGCTGTAAAGCCACCAACTGCTCAAGAATCATGGGTATTGCCACTGAGCTCACCTTACTACCAAATCCATCACCTTGGATGTTCTGTGAAAACTGGGCAACTGCCACCCTGGTACTGTGGAGGATCTCCAAGGTTACGTTTGTGCTAGGAATATCATAATTGTTGCTTAAAGATGGTAAAGTGTGTGGAGGGGTGGTGCTGTCACTGGAATCTGCTGGAAGAGGGCTAGGGTTTGATGTTTTATCCACTGGTTCATTAGTATCCATGGGCTCATCAGCTTCTGCTACATATTTCCCCTCAGGAATGCCAGGGTTTTCTTGTCCTTTCTCAGTTAATTCTAATTCCTGATCCACATTCTCCATTTCAACTGGGTCACTTAAAAGGGATTCCGAAGGGGAATCCTGAGGAGCAAGAAATTCTTCGTCTTCCTTCACGATCAGCACAGGGGGCTCCTCTGTACACTTTCTCTGGTGCTCCAGCAGCTCTGACCACCTGAAGAATTCAGCACAGCACTTCTCACAAACATGAGTCTCCTCACTCTCACTGTGGCTCTCGCTGCCACTGTCATCATCGCCATCTCGTTTCAAGAGCACTGTTGAGAAAAATCAGAGAGAAGGGAGTGTGAATGGAAATTCCAAAGCTGATTGATTCGTCACAGCTTTCCTTGTTGAGTGAACAGTTAAGATAAACCCAATCAATTCTGCCACTTTACCAATTACAGACTCTTTCACTCTGTGTTGTCATGCACCCAAGATCCAGTGGATAATTTCCCCTGTACAATCCAACAAATTGCATGACCTATTTATTGAAGCTTCCTGAAGCCTAATGAATTTCCATAGGAACTATTGATTTCCAATGTTTATAAACAAGTCAACGCTGCATTGTCTGTCCAGAGCAAATTGAGTCTTTGACTGACTAATCGCAATTCTCCATTGTCATCAAACACTCTAATTTCCAGGAGAATTTGACGAATTACTTTTTGGCTTCTTGACATTGCTGAACTCAACAGTATATATGCTCTCCTTTGTGCCCACGGTTTACACCCTACACCATTTTTGACCATTTCCTGAAACACCTTCTTCCCAAAAAAGAAAAAAAAAAACAAACAAAACAAAACAAACAAAAAAAAACTAATTTGACTATCTGTATTAATGTCAGTAACGTAGTTAGTTAGCAAGAAAAATATAGTATGATTCTAACATAGATGTTTGTTTAATCCAGCTCATCATTTCTGAATTAAATACTTGTTTAAAAAGAAACTTAAAATACTTGTATTAAAAACATGACAGCAATCAAAAATTAAACCATTTCAAGACTATTTAGATTTAAAACTGGTGAAGATAAACCATTAACCGGTAACATTTTTTAAATCACATCTAACATCTAAGTTTTATAAGATTACATTTATTGTGTCATTAATAATCATATCATCCTACAAAATATTCAGACAAAGATCATGCAATTAGCTGTTTCAGTTTTGCAACTTGGCATTGTAAAAAAAAAAAAAAAAGAGAGAGAGAGAGAGAGAGAGAGAGAGAGAGAGAGAGAGAGATTCTTCTCCTCAGCCTACATTGTTAGCCTTCCTCACTTCACTTGTGACAGTGTGGGTCACTGGCTCATCTCATTTCATTAAGCATGTGGGTGGTCCGGCATAACTCTAACACAGAAAGGTGAGACCAGGCTGAAGAGAGCAGAAAGAATGCACGAGCATCTCAAATGAAGCCCCCATTAGTGAACGAAGCAGAGCAACAACTACAGGCTTCCAGCCGCCCGACCTGCCAGGTCTAACCTTACTGTCGGACTGAGGAGCTTTCCTCAAAATTATTCTCCATCAGACATTTCAGCATTTTCTCACATATCACACATCTGTCTGCCGTGATTAAAACACTTATCCAAACAATATGTACCTGAAAATGTTGCATTAAAAATTCCGAAATAACCAAATATGAGGTGATGTTTAATAAATATATTCTTTAAATAACAGAGGTTTTAATTATCCTGGCATGAAAACCACCGCAGCACAATAAAGAGAGCTCAGTCTAAAAAGCCTAAAGTGTATTCTGGGAGAGAGTATCTGGGCCATTACAGCAGTGCTGGACTATTGTGATTCAAGAAAACTCTGTGAAAAGCCCGTCAAACAACAATGATAAAAGGGTGACAATCTGTGCAGTTTTTAAAATGCAAAAAAGAGTTTAAGCTTTTCACTGAACAGTATCATCTGTGAGTTTATCCTTCATTACAATGTTATACTGTCATCTATTTTTGTAATAAGCTACAAAAAGAGAATGAGAGCACACACACACACACACACACACACACACACACACACACACACACACACACATTTATATTCAAAAATCTTTAAAACCGCCTATAGTTTAATTACATGCTACTTAAAGTGTGTAAAGTTTATAATCACTGGTTCGGCTTGTGTTTGCTTTTTATTTTGAACTCGATCAAAGGAAGGATTCATTTAATTCATTCTGATTCTGATTGATCTGAAGATTATGAGCGTGTTTCAGGCAGTGTGGTTCAATCCAAACCTCATCTCTTTTATTTCTGATCTCTAAACGGGACAGGACACTTTTACACTCTTACGAAAAATTAGGCCCAAACTGACACTGTAAATCAGAATCTTATAAACAGCATAGTCCCTTTGTTTGCCCTCGCAGTAATGAAAACATATAAAATGTTTTTTTTAGTAAACAATAAAAACATTTTTGACTGGGCAACTTAAATTCAGAGATGTAATATTATAAATCATAATAATACATATTATACATCACAACATACTCTCTCTCTCTCTCTCTCTCTCTCTCTCTCTCTCTCTCT